>JAVGWX010000010.1:71144785-71232285 GCA_036924085.1 Ariolimax columbianus | reverse complement strand
AGCATTCACTGTAAACTGTTCTCATGAGTTCGAAGGTGGCTAAATAAGCCAATCTGAGCCTTGAATTGTCTGTTCCACTTTGTACAGGGAAATAAGACACCTCCTTCCACCGGGGTTGAAGAACGGTTAATGTGAGTTGACTTGCGGGCCGATCGTCTCTGGATAGCCTTATCTACTCTTGATGACTAATGTCTATGAACACCCTCAGCAACAGAGCTGCGCCATTCTGTGCGATTAGTGGCGATTCTTTCCCAGTTAGCGTGGTTAATACCGGACTGGATCAGTGATCTCTTTAGTGTGTTCTTGTACCTTCCGCTGCCCAACGCTCGCTCTCTTGTCATTTTGAAGTTCACCATAGAGAAGCTATTTTGTTAGACGTTGATCCAACATGCCTACCACATGGCTAGCCCATCGTAGATGGGTTGCACATATCATGGTGTGTATACAGAACATGCACGATCACACAACCACATTTATATTTGGCATCATGTCCTGCCATTTAATCCTCAGCAGTTTCGCACGTAGTGCATGTGGAAGAGATATAATTTCCTCCCATGGCGACTATAGACGGTCGAGGTCTCACGTGCATATAAGAGGGTAGGTAGAACAATTGTAGCGTAGTCCTATATTTTTGTTTGAGTCCTGATCCCTCGCCTATCCCACACTTTAGTATGAAGTCTACCTAATGCCGAACTTGTCCTAGCTATGCTTATAGTCACCTCATCATCTATGTGAATAACTTGAGATAAAGTGTTGCCATGTATGTGAATTTGTTAACATTTTTTAAACAGACGACGTGTATCTTAACTTAACTTAACGTCTTTATATTGGTTTAGAAGACTCTGCAGAGTCTGTATACAACCATTTTCATTTACATCACCGACAGAAGAGACTGCAAAGCCCAGCAGCAAGCAGAGGAACTCAGAAGACTGACTGACCATCCAATGCATCAGAGACTAAATAATTTTGGTAAATGGGAAACTAAAGCGGAGAAACTTTGCAGAAATAGCCAAAGCTAAGATGAGCGAAGACCCCATGAATGCATTAACAACACCAAAGCCCATCCCTACTGTTCGAAAACCTACCTAGAGGCAACATATATTTCCAGAGGTGGTAGAAAATTTACCAGGTATTGGAAAAAAGAACAGCCAGGCTGAAAACGAAAGAAGAGACATAACCCTGAGGTACATAACGAAAAACTACCCAAGCATGGACTGGACCCATGCATTCACCGACGGCTCTGTAACAAACACAACACAGAATGGAGGAGGAGGGGTATTCCTGAGCCTACCAAATGGTAGAAAAATAACACTGTCAGTGGCAACTGGAAAATACTGAAGCAATTTCAGAGCTGAGGCAGAGGCACTGAGGACTGCAGTAGAAGAAATGGTGACAGGCAAAAGAAATGAAAGCCAAATAGTCCTGTTTACAGATGCCCTGGCCGTAGTCACAGCACTAAAAAGCCAGAAAAATACTGAACTTAATGATTTAAGAGCAGTACTCTGTCAACTATGCCAGCAGTCCGCACCCAAAAGAGTAGTGGTACAGAGGGTTCCATCCCACTGTAACATCCACGGCAACGAGGAGGCAGACAGACTGTTAGATCATAACGTTAAGGGCGGCCATTTGCAGTGGGGGCCCGTGAGCCTATTAGATCATAACGTTAAGGGTAGTGACAAGAAAGTTGTGGGTTTAGTATAATATCCCCTACACGGTTGTAGGATAGAGAGTGTGAGAGAGATGCATACAGACAGACAGAAAGAGAGAGACACAGACAGAGAGAGAGACAAAGAGAGACAGACAGAGACAGAGTGAGAGACAGAGAGAGAGAGAAAGAGAGTGACAGAGAGCGACAGAGAGACACACAGAGAGAGACAGTGGGAGAGACAGGGAGAGAGGGACAGAGGCAGGCAGAAAGAGAGACAGAGAGAGAGACAGAGAGAGAGAGAGACAGAGAAAGAAAGAGAGAGACAGAGAGAGAGAGAGACAGAGAGAGAGACAGAGACAAAAGGAGAGAATGGAGAAATCATTACATTAAAGAGCTATCCTGAATGGCATTAAAGTAGTCCATATTTACAATGCTGTCGTGAATGAAGTGTTAGAAACTTCATTTGACTAATCTTCAGCTATTTTTGATGTAGTGCCATCAGCAGCAGGTGCCTTGCCGGTTGGGGCTGGCGATCATGGACCTCCCTCCGCTTCTTTCACGTGTTTCGTTTACCAACTGTGCTGTTGATTGTCACCCCTGCCATTCTCCCAGGCTGTCCAGTATCTTCTCTCTCGGCTTTCCTTTGTCTCTCTTTCCTGCTATCTTTCCCGTTGTCACAACGTGCTCCAAACCTCCTCGATTCATAATAAGCACGAAAAATGATGACTGCCTAGTATTGATCTTTGAAATGAGCTGCCTTTGTGTTCCTGTCTCATCGGATATTGCTCCATTAGTCCTCCTTGTAGGCCGTGTGATCCGCAGCATTCTTCTGTAAAACTTCATCTCCATTGCTTCAAAAGGTATATGTGCTTACTTGCTGGTTGTCCATGATAGTAGGTAGCTAGTTAGTTTTCTCTCCACTTGTGCCGTTTAGCGTCGTGGGGAGCTTAAGCCGTCTATCCTGCGCCAAGTGCGTTGCGTCGGTCAATGTGAACCCTTGTCGTTGCACAATCACTCTAATGTCATCTATCCACCTACCTCGCCCCCTTGCCCTCTAGCCAGATCTACCAGCATTATAAGCCATCAGTGGAAGATGATGAGGATGCATTCTCATGAGATGACCAAACCAAGTTATTTTCTGCCTGGAAATGTATTCGACACAAGACCATACTTCGAATGTCGTCATTCCGCATTCTGTCTCTTCTGGTAACAGCGATGACTTTCCTCAAACACTTCATTTCACAAGTCGAAATTCTGCTCTCATGCGCCCTTGACAGAAGTCATGTTTGGCACTGGTAGCACAAAATCGGCATAAATATACTGTTAATCAGCTGTTGCTTTGTTGCCAATCTAATGCGCAGGTGTCTAAGCAGTGAGGACAGCTGATAAGTCATCGCAGATGCTTTCTGGCACCTTGTCTCGATTTCTCTGTCGATCCTACCGTCTGCCGAAAAATACTGCCCAAATACTTGAACTCATGGACCTGTTGAAGAGCAATATCATTTGGACGTTGTCCAGGATTCACTGCCATATGTCAGTACCCGTTATATGTAGCATCCAAGGACTCTCTTTCTCAGTTTCATTAACATGGATTCGTTGGACAAGATTCCCTTCATGGTCTGAAAGACCGATTTTGCTTGGGCTGTTCTGCATTTTATTTCACAATTGCATCTTCCATCTTAGATAGTTTAGCCAGTGCATTTTCTCTGTGTTTTTCAACCTCAAATATTAAGTCGGGTATTCATTTGCAGCTGTATCTCCCGGAGCGTACCAGTAACTGGGATCATAACCCCTACCTTTGTCGTGAGAACCGAGTACCCTTGCACTTATTATCGCTTAATATATAAAGGTTAAAAGTGTCTTTCAATAGACAACAGCTGGTCATAAATGAGTGGATAGAGACGTCACTATATTAAGCCACAGCGTACGTCTTTTCCTCCCTTAAGCGCCAGGTACCCATTTACAATTGGGCCGACTGGAGCGTGACGACTGTGAGAGTTGAACTCTGTTTCTTTGTCGTGAACAGCGAGTGTTCTACCATGTTCTAAATCACGTGGTTTAACGTTTAGTAAGGCAATAATAAAACAGCTGGATCATCTCACAAGAGTGGCATCTAATTAACTACCACTGCGCGCTAACACTAACATTAATTTCGGATACAGATCACACACACACACACACACACACACACAAAACAATGGTCATATGGATAAATATAGGATAGGGTAGCCTGCCCTATGCCCATCTTCCCGCAGCTCCCTTTTACAATGTGCCTGGAAAGTTTCAGCTTTACTATGTTTTCTCCTCTATAAAGCTCCGGCAACACATGGACGCAGAATGAGAAATGATTTTACAATAAAATTACAACAAAGCCTTACAACAATCCAGAAACACACACTTGGCTCAGTACAAAAAACAGCATCTTCCAGCAAAGTTTCACGTAAACAGTGAGCTAAAACAGGTGAACAATTAAACTTCTTTCTCTCGAAGAAAACCAATTATTTGCGTCCTTAGTCGTAAATCGTGCACGCAAAATTGTTTCTAGTGTTTATGTTTGTGTGAATGATGTAATGTGCACATCACATGAGTCCTCTAGAATAGAGGTTTAAGTCACACTGCTTGTCGCCTGATTGCAAGCTTTCGGTGTGACAGTGATTCTATTCCTATCTCTGACACGTATACAGCCCTCCCTGAAACTACTCGCACAATACGTAATTTATAATACGTATGTATGTATGTATATATGTATGTATTTGGGAGAGTAAAAAGAAAACACCTTTAATATTTTTGTTTCATTTAATTTCATTGTTAAGGTTACTTTTGGAATCCCCCTCACATATAACTCGTATGTGCTGATTGAGTGTTGAGGCGGAAATTTTTTTCACACCGCAACGGAACCTGGGTCGACCCAGCCTTAAATGGGTACCGGTTCAGTCCGGAAAGTAAAGGAGGGCGGCGTAATGCTGACCACATCATCCACTAAGTGTTCTGGGTTACCAAATAATATGTGCTTAGCACTATATTTCCTTTGCGCCGCATAGCGTGACAGGATCTTGACTTTTTTAAGTGGAGCATAGGTGTACCACTGACCCCCTTCACTGGTTGCCTTTATCCGTCATTTTGCAGCCATGGCATGGGACATTCTTTCCAGAACGCAGTCTGTTTTACCACATCCCTGAACACATCTCGATATCTGGCAAGATGACACGCTTCACACGCGGACATCTTCAAATTATCAGCAATTTCCTGGTTGAATCTTCTTCTGGGACGGCCTCTTTCCCATTTTTTCAGGCTCCGTGCCTTCCACTAACTACATCTCCAAGTCGGTGTGTTTTTTCATATAAACGAAATAACCTGACTTATTCTTTCTGTCAAAGTCAGTTTTCATCTATACCTAGTTGTTGCAAAATTTCATCATTTGATTCAATCTCCGTTCAAGCTATCTTCAATATCATTCTACATTTCATTTTGATAGATATCTGTTTTGCAATTATCAATTAATGTGCATGTCTCGTACCCACATGTTGCCAGAGGGAATACACAATTTGCAGTGGAAGTTTGAATATCATCAATGATTTCCCATGATGAGGTTGCAAGCCCCACGCACAACTAACTTAAATCGTCAGCTGCGACATGCGTGGAAGGTTACAGGGGCTATTATTCTCAACTCTGGTATCACTCAGGTGATATCACAAGCAGACGTTTGTGACCAGAGCATCAATGGTATCGCACCTTTGATAGTCGGATACGTATCAATTAGTCAAACAATCAATAAAGCCTTCCCACGTTAGGATCGCACGGCAGCCATGATGGAAACATTCACACGCACAGTCCTCCATAGTTTTATATCCTTACCCCTACGGAAATAGCGTGAAAATATCATGTCCTATCCATTAATTGAAATTATTCTGGCCCCTACGAAATAATGTGAAAATATCATGTCCTATCTATTAAATTACCAGAATCTCTCTTCTATATAGCGTTCCCTGGAAACAGGTTGTTTTCAAGACAGCCAGGCAGATGAGATGTGGATCGATCAATGTGATCCCCGTAGTAGTGAGCACCACTCAGATGAAGCCATGCATAGTACAACCGCCTAGATGACGACAGTCCACTTACATCAATATGCTCGGGATGTGATGAAAGCTACTACAACCCGATACGTAACGTCCTTTTCTGTGCGCACAAGGGAGTGAGCTTACTCATTAGGGGCATTCAACAACAAAATTATCACCCCTAAGAACTAGTGTGAAAATATCATGTCCTATTCATTAATTGATATTATCCTGGTCCCTAAGAACTAGTGTGAAAATATCATGTCCCATTCATTAATTGATATTATCCTGGTCCCTAAGAACTAGTGTGAAAATATCATGTCCTATTCATTAATTGATATTATCCTGGTCCCTAAGAACTAGTGTGAAAATATCATATCCTATTCATTAATTGATATTATCCTGGTCCCTAAGAACTAGTGTGAAAATATCATGTCCTATTCATTAATTGATATTATCCTGGTCCCTACGAACTACTGTCGAAATATCATGTCCTATCCATTAATTGATATTATCCTGGTCCCTACGAACTACTGTCGAAATATCATGTCCTATCCATTAATTCATATTATCCTGGTCCCTACGAACTACTGTCGAAATATCATGTCCTATCCATTAATTGATGTTTTCAATGCAGGACTTTGTCATTCTCGTTCTTTGCCGCTTCGAACTGTTCCCTGTAACGGAATGTTTGAGGTGCAGTCATGTCTCATTACATGCCTAAACCCTGTAGGTTTTCGACGTTTCACTACTGATAGAAGTGGTTTCTGGTGACCTGCCAGGAAAATATATTTGATCTATCACAGAATCATTTGTTGTATAGTCTTTATAAAGTAAAATAAGGTCTGTTCCATAGTAGTATTCACTATTGTCGTGGAATTAAGTTGTTAGAGACTTCGGAATATCGTACCACAACTTGTATGAAGCAAGGTGGCCAGTTCCTTCCCTCGCTGTCTTTTACTAACCTAATCGTATGCAAAGTACCAATTTATAGCAGCGTTGACTTGAGCGTGACGGTCGTGGAAGTTTAGCCCGGTACCTTTTCCGTGGAAAGCGAGTTCTCTTCCAATACGCTAAATCAGACGCTTTATAAGAGACACTAAACATTCGTCTGTATCATTTGTATTCAAAAGTTTGTATCCTTCCTTCGATAGAATTATCATATCATATCGTTATCGTATATCATCATCATCTTCTTCTATCTACTTGTGTCGTTAGAAGTCGTGGGGAGGTGTAGTTTTCTGTCGTGTGTCACCATTGTCGTTGTTGTCATTCCGTGTCTCTTCAGTGTCTCACTGACACCATCTGTCCATCTTTAGCGTATATCGTTAGCGTATATTCATTCACAAATATGAAAGCCTATACATTTATGTAATTTCGTCTTACCAATAACTATAAACTTTAAACGGTATTGTTATATTAACAACTGAATTTTTTTTAAACATGGTGTGGAATAATTCATTAGTATCTCACTTTAAACTACAACCCTCTGAAATGTTCAGATTTGTCTGTGACACGCTCGTTATTTTGAAGATTATTGAATACTCTGTATAACGTGATAAGGAATTATATAACATTCATCGCTACGAGCGGTTCGTGGTAGTTAATGTGTTAGGTTTCGAACACAACAAACCTCAATAATATCAAATGTTACATCATATAGAACATACAATTGTCACTTAGAACAGCATGTCAAAAGTATTTTGAATTCCAATATATCAAGCCGGAAAGAAATTTGGCACAGACGACATTTTTTATCAACAGATGGAAGATGTGAGCGGCCAGTGTCATTTAATTTGGCGTGGTTACGATCGCGCGGTCGCGTGGACAAGATAGCGCGTGAGTGACACAAGGATGAGGAGACAGGCAAGGCACGCGACAAAACAAGGGGACATGCATGCAGGTCTACGGCAGTCAGCCATTTCTTGGCTGGTTCTTGCAGCTGGAAGTGCGGGGGGGGGGGGGGTGGGGGGGGGGGAGGGGGAGGATAGTAAGTTGTGACAAAACAGGATTGGAATTCAATGTTTGAGGTGTTGGTCGGTAGGGTCATCTGGTGCGTGCAGTTCGGCAGTGGTTTCTTTAAGACACGGATCTCGTGTGAATCGCCAAACCGTTATTTACGGCTCGCAGAATCATTGGCGTAACAAGATGGAAAAGTTAACTTCAGTTAACTTCTGAAAAGAAGACAAGTACTGTGATTTAACTAGAGAAGGGCAAGTCGTCATATTCAGACTCTGAGAACTTTGTGTACTACACGCAATGGTTCTCTTTACAACAATATGAGGATTAGGACAGATCCCAGAGAAACATAGCAGGAGCGTGGCACACATCATACAGAACTGCATACTCATACATACAGAGAGAGGACAGTACTGCATACTCATACATACAGAGAGAGGACAGAACTGCATACTCATACATACAGAGAGAGGACAGAACTGCATACTCGTACATACAGAGAGAGGACAGAACTGCATACTCATACATACAGAGAGAGGACAGTACTGCATACTCGTACATACAGAGAGAGGACAGAACTGCATACTCATACATACAGAGAGAGGACAATACTGATCTTGCGTGACAGATCAAAGACAGAGCCTGAACGGGGATAAAACAGCCTTACAAACAACGGTGTCCACTGTGAGATAAACCAGGACGTTGATATGAGAATGAACTAAGAAGAAGAAGAAAATAAAGAAGGAGGAGAAGGAGAAGGAGGAGAAGAAGAAGGAGAAGAAGAAAACGAAGAAGAAGAAGACCAGATGTTCTGCTTTCCCTCTGTTTATTCTCATTTTTGTTTCAAACTCAGAGAGGCAGGAGTAGCGACAGGGCCAGGTACAACATTACGACCTGCGCCTCGCCTCACGCCATCGCTGACGTTGTTTTGTTGTGTTAGAGTAAGGTACAACAAACCGACCAAGGACATATCTCACACAACAGCTCTCATTGTTGTTTTGTGTTGTGACGGTTGTGACAGTTGTGTTGGGGTTAGGTACAACATACTGACCAAGGACCTATCTCACATAATCGCTCTCATTTTGTGTGTTGTGACAGTTGTGTTGGGGTTAGGTACAACATACTGACCAAGGACCTATCTCACATAATCGCTCTCATTTTGTGTGTTGTGACGGTTGTGTTATGGTAAGGAACAATATACAGACCAAGGATTTATCTCACACAATTGCTCTCATTGTTGTTTTGTGTTGTGACGGTTGTGACAGTTGTGTTGGGGTTAGGTACAACATACTGACCAAGGACCTATCTCACATAATCGCTCTCATTTTGTGTGTTGTGACAGTTGTGTTGGGGTTAGGTACAACATACTGACCAAGGACCTATCTCACATAATCGCTCTCATTTTGTGTGTTGTGACAGTTGTGTTGGGGTTAGGTACAACATACTGACCAAGGACCTATCTCACATAATCGCTCTCATTTTGTGTGTTGTGACGGTTGTGTTATGGTAAGGAACAATATACAGACCAAGGATTTATCTCACACAATTGCTCTCATTGTTGTGTTGTGACGGTTGTGTAATGGTAAGGAACGACATACAGACCAAGGATCTATCTCACACAATCGCTCTCATTGTTTTGTTGTGTTGCGAAAATCAGATTAGGGTCAGTTCCAACATTCTGGCATACGTTTCATCTCATACTATGTGTATTTTGGTTTTGTTGTGTTGAGGTGGCTAGGGTGAAGGTTAGACAGAACGTAAATGTAAAAGTGGAAAGAGAGAGAGAGAAAGAAAGTGTGAGAGTGAGAGTGAGTAGAACCAGAAACAACAATTGAGGAGGAGGAAAGAGATGAGAATCATAAATTTGGAAGTGAGGGAAGATGAGACACGAGAGAATCATAAAATTGCAAGTGCGAAAGAAGGAAAGAATCATAATTTTGCAAGTGAGGGAGGAGGAGTGAATCATAATTTTACAAGTGAGGGTGGAGAAGAGAGGGAAGAAAAGAGAATAATACATTTGCAAGTCATGAAGGAGGAGTGAGGTGGGAGGAGAGAATCATAAATTTGCAAACGAGTAAGAAGGAGTCAGGTGGGGAAGGATAGGAAACCTTCACAAGTGAAAGATGAGGAAAAAGAAATTACCTTTCTCTTGTGATGTCTACAACAAACGACACATGGGTACTGTTTTCTCTTGTTGTATTCTCTTGTCGTATCCACTTGTCGTATCCTCTTGTCATATTCTCTTGTCGTATCCTCTTGTTGCATCCTCTTGTCGTATTCTCTTGTCGTATCCTCTTGTCGTATCCCCTTGTCGTATCCTCTTGTCATATTCTCTTGTCATATTCTCTTGTCGTATCCTCTTGTTGCATCCTATTGTCGTATTCTCTTTATTCTTATCTGACCTTGGTATTCAGAACATTCGTCTGTACAATTGTGTGGCAGTGGATTTTAATATCTTCCAAGGGAACGACGTGGCCTAGTGGTTAAGTGACACGGCTCACAACCAAAAGGGGCTGTGTTCGCTCTCCATCACAGCACCGAGCGTTACCCCGTGAAAGCAAACCCATAAAAAATGCAGGAGAAAGCAGAATCTTAAATAACATGCATGCAGTAGTCGGATTCACTGGGCCGATAGGCGCGAAATAGAAACATAGAGCAATGCACCGCCTTGGGAAATAGAGAAATAAGTCGAACGCAAAGAAATATATATATATAAATATAATTGTATATATATTCTTGTATGCCTATTGATGTTCTTGATATACCGAGGCATGTCATGAATGGCTACAAAGGTAACCAATGAAAACACCTCAATATAATTTCATTAAAAATGATTGCTCCTAAGAATTTCTTTGGTTTTCTGAAATCCTGTTTTTGATTGGCTTAAAATATATCCATTAAGAAAATCATAAACAGCGCTTCTGAGTTGCGCAATAATATTTCTTTGAAATCCGAACCCCATCACGACATCAATGAAAAAATGTGTGGGATTGTTGAGCCAATCTTCACCGTGTAGGCGAAAAGTAATTTTAGTATTTATTTTTATGATCTAGTTCAGGCACGGGTAATTTCAATTTGGCTTCATTTTTTAGTCATATTGTCAAGGCATTATGTGTCATTTTTCTTATTTTTATGGAGTTCTTTGCAATTTGTGGAAAATGTATGATCTTTTGAGAGAGATGGAATGTCCCAAATATAAAAAATAATTCTTTAATTGGGTACAAAATAGATAGATGACATAGAAACATGCAACAGATGGCTAGGTCATATAAATAGTTACAATAGAGAGAAAAAGACAGACAGAAAGACAGACAGAGAAAGTTAGATGGATATTAACTTAACTTATACTGGTTTAGAAGACCCTGCAGAGTCTGTATACAACCAGTTTTTTTTTACATTCACTTGATCTAAAAATAGATATGCGCGTCCAATCTATCTTTGAAGGCAGTAATTGACACTGCATCCATTATTTCCTGTTGTAATGCTTTCTTAGCAATCACTACTTTCTGAAGAAAAAATGTCCTGGTATCTAATCTGGACCTTAGAAACAAAACAAAATAGAGAGAAACCCCAAACAATAATATTCAATATAAAGAGCGATATATATGCAAACACGCACACAAAATAGAGGGAAAACTCATAAAACGTACAATATAAAGCGTAGAACAAGCATATACAGAGAAAAGAGTAGCAGTAAAAATGTATACAGAGTAGAGGGAAACGCAATTAAAAATGTGTAAAGAATAGAGAGAAGAGCAATAAAAAATGTGTACAGAATAGAGAGAAGAGCAATAAAAAATGTGTACAGAATAGAGAGAAGAGCAATAAAAAACATGTACAGTAAAGAGAAGGGAGCAAACAGAATGGAGTATAACAAAGAAACATGTAGATAATAAAAAGAAGAGCATGGACAATTAATGCCTTTTAAGAGTAGATTGAATGCGCGTAGCTTTTAGAGCAAGGAAATGTCAATTCTTCTTCTTCGTCGTTCGTTCTCTATCTCCCGCTACCAAGCCCTGAAAAGGACTTTGCAAGTAATAGGATGTAGTCCAGAGAACAGATTGCGTTGTGTCGTGGTTAATAGCTTGACTGCGATATTTGCACCTTTCGGTCCGACACATCCGACTGCAGCAGTCATTTTTGAGTACCGAATTAGCCTTCCCCCTTCGATTCCTTCTCTTTAGACAGTATGTTTCCGTCTGTCATCCAGGATCACCGCGTGGAGGGGTAGAAGGGTTTTGGCAGCTCTGGTTCGCTGGCCCTGACGCTAGCAGTCATCTATAGGTCGCTGACCTTTGCAGATCATGCGCTGTTCAGCGTCTTGATCCGGGAAATGTAAATGAAATGTGTTGCATACAAACTTTGCTGAGCCTTCTTAACCAGTATAAAGACGTTAAGTTAAGTTAAATAACAAAATTGAGGAAAATAATATAACTAACATTGAAGAGGAAAAAAGAGAAAAGGATAGATAAAACAACAAGCAAATATGAATATACGGAAGTAATGTATCAGTTATTCAATTATATGAACATGATATTGCCATTTCTTGCCAGAATTCCGAGTTGTGCAAGGTGTTATTGATGAGAAATACCTTCGTAAACAAAAACACAAATCAACTTCTAACAAGACTCATTTCAGAAATACATGTCAAATAACATTATTTTGATTATGAGACATCCAGAAAACATAAAAGCCATAAAGTGACGATAGATAAAACTGATCCATTCATCGGAAAGATAATTCAATGAGATGTGCCAGTTTGCATTTCCCCAGTTCAAACCACTATCATTTCATCGCGGTTTTTTTCATTGCTAAAGATCCAACCGCTGGGTTTACAGGTGTGAGAAATAAAAACAGGTATGTGCAATAAAGGCTGCTTGTGCGAATGCATGGATTAGGTTTTTTTTATTTTTACTTCATTAGGAAACAACTATGCCAAACTGAGGTTTCAAACTTGCGACCACTTCCTTCAAAGTCACTTATCGTAACATCTCGGCCACAACTTACATCTCTTCAACAGAAAGAAGGATATTCATTTAATCGTCTGAGTTATTATCAAGAGTTGGAAATATCTGTTAGCGACAATAAACCATGGAGGATTGCGTAACCATATTACTGAAAAACACGTGTCTTTTCTCATTTTTCTCACTTCCGCCTCTCGTTTGATTGGCCCGCTGTGACCTACAATTGAGCAGTCAAGCCACCTTTTTCCCATTATGGAATCCTGATGAGGTATTCAGCTTATTTTCATACTGATGAATGTGTTTATATGTCTAATTGATGTATTCATATTTTATTCTATAATTTGTTAGCTCATTTGTTTGTTATGTGTTGCTTCGTAGGTTTTGTTTCTGTTTTCGTCTTAGCGCTGTCGTTGACTAAATCTGCAGGTTTTTTTTTACATCGACAGATATCTGGTAACGTCTTGAAAAATGGCTTTCATTCATACAATTAGAAGGGTTTCTATAATACAGTTATAAGAGTTTCTATACATCAACTTATAAGAGTGTATATACATACAATTATAAGGGTTTATCATCATCGGGTCATTCAGTCCTAGGACTGGTCAACAAGCTCATGGATTTTGTCTTTCGATTTCTGCCTATCCTCTGCAGCCGTCTTCAGCTCAGCATTCGTCTTCACAGCCATATCTCTGCAAGCTTGAGACAAAAAGGTATTTCTAGGTATTGCCCTCCCTCTCGTTACCTACATAATGTCCTCCGTGACCTTCTTAACTTGGTCATCTCTCCGCAGATTTTGTCTCAACCAGCCAAGTCAATTTCTTTGTGTCTTCCGTATCTTCTTCTTCTTCTTCTTCTTCTTCTTCGAACGCTGTCAGACGTCAACCTTTCCTTTTTTCGAAAAAAAGAAGCGGTCATCCTGAGGCTGTCGACACTACCATAGAGCTTGTCTAGTGTTGCCACTGGTGATGGCCACATCTGCTTTCTCTGATCCTCGTATGTCGGGCAGTTTTGTAGCAGATGTTCAGCGGTCATTTTCCTAGTACCACACATGCATTCGTCAGTGTCACCTATCTTCAATTTATTGAATAGGTGGTACCTCCGTTTATTGTGGCCAGTGCGAAGTCTGAAGACCATGACCTGCTCTCTTCTGTTCAACTGGTAATAGGCATCGTTTTTTGTGTAGCCAGTATGTTCTGTTTCCCATTTGGTTATGTATCTAGCTCTAATAAGCCTTTTTGACTCTTCGTATGTCACACTAGTATCTGGTTGTGGTAGTCTTGCACCTTCTTTTGCCAGTCTGTCTGCCTCCTCGTTGCCTTGGATGTTACAGTGGGATGGAACCCACTGTACCACTACTCTTTTTGGTGCGGACTGCTGGCATAGTTGATAGAGTACTGCTCTTAAATCATTTAGTTCAGTATTTTTCTGGCTTTTTAGTGCTGTGACTACGACCAGGGCATCTGTAAGCAGGGCTATATGGCTTTCATTTATGTTGCATGTCACCATTGCTTCTACTGCAGCCCTCAGTGCCTCTGCCTCCGCTCTGAAATTTGCTTGAGTATTTTCCAGTTGCCACTGATAGTGTTGTTTTTCTACCATTTGGTAGGCTCAGGAATATCCCTGTTCCTCCTTTCTGTGTTGTGTTTGTTACTGAGCAGTCGGTGTATGCATGTGTCCAGTCCATGCTTGGGTAGTTTTCCGTTATGTACCTGAGGGTTATGTCTCTTCTTTCTTTTTCAGTCTGGTTGTTCTTTTTTCCAATACCTGGTATATTTTCTACCACCTCTGGAAATATATGCTGCTTCTATGTGGGTTTGCGTACAGTAGGGATGGGCTTTGGTGTTGTTAGTGTGTTCATAGGGTCTTCGTTCATCTTTGCTTTGGCTATTTCTGCAAATTTCTCCGCTTTAGTTTCCCATTTCCAAAATTATTTTGTCTCTGATGCATTGGATGGTCAGTCAGTCTTCTGAGTTTCTCTGCTTGCTGCTGGGCTCTGCAGTCTCTTCTGTCGATCATGGATCGCAGTCTTGTAATCTTTTAAAGTTCTACAATTGGCGTTGACTTCATGCCTCCTGTTATAACTCTCATGGCTTGGTTTTGGAGTTTGCTAATTTTGTCAAATTTCGCCTTTGCTCCTGTTGTTCATGCCGCAATGCCATACTCGAGAACTGGTCTCACTCTTCCGGTGTATAGTTTATTTAATATACTTTCGTCTGCTCCCCAGCTTGTGCCAGCAAGTTTCCTCATGATTGCCATTCTTTCTCTGGCTCTCATTCGGTTTCTCTCGATCTGACTTTTCCATGTCATGCGCCGATCAAATGTGACTCCCAGGTAGTTTGGGTTGTCGTTTGGCCGCATATATTTGCCGTTAAGACTTATTTTGGTGTTTTGGGGGTTTGTTTGAAAGCGAGAATATCGTACATGTTTTTTTTCCTCATTTATTTTGACCAGTCATGAGTTCGCCCACTCCTCCAACGATGTTAGGGCCTGCTGGATCCGATTTCTTGCTATGGTGAGATTTTTTTCAGAGGTCCACATAGCAAACATGGAGCTATGGACTCTTCTTGGTATATTCTCTGCGATGTTATTTATATACACCAAGAAGAGTGTGGGTGACAGTACTCCTCCTTGGGGTACTTCCTGCTCAAGTGTCACCTTTTTGCTCATATGCCTTTGTACTTGAACTCTGGCTGTTCTGTTTTTGAGGTAGTGGCTGATCCATCTGTACATTTTCCCACAAACTTCACTTTTTCTTAGATTGACTTTAAGTCCCTCTTTCCAGACCTTGTTATATGCCTTTTCTAAGTCCACCCAAACCGCTACTGTGTGTTTTTTTTCCTTGTAAGCATCCTCTATTTCCTAGGCTATGAGGATGACCTGATCCTCAGTGGATCTGTGCTGTCTGTCCTGCTTGCTGTGGAATTAGTATGTGTTTTTCTTCCAGATGCCACATCAGTCTGGTGTTTATCATACGCTCCATCAGTTTTCCTACACCGCTCAGCAGACTGATAGGCCTGTGTCCATTTGGATCTGCTCTATCTTTTTCTTTCTTTGGTACTGGTATAAGTATAGCATCTTTCCATGCCTGCGGTACAATTCCCCTTTTCCAGCTTTGATTCAGGACTGATAGTAACTTTCTCTTTGCTGTTTGGCCCAGCCCAATCAGCATTTCGTTTGTTACGCCCTCTTTTCCGGGCGATTTCTTTTTCTTTAGAGTTCTCATGATCTCTTCCATTTCGTTCATTGTTAGTTTTGCCATCATGTGCTCCTCTGGTGCCATATTGATGTTGTCGTGCCTCATTTGTTCTTCATTAATGTATGTGTGCCTATTTGTAGGAACATCAATGTGGTTTGCTTTGGCATAATGTTCTATGAAAGCATTTGCTGCCTTTTTTCCAGTGAGCATGTTGTCGCCCTGCTTGATGGTAATTTGTTTGTTTGATGGAGTTTCGTCATTCATGGCTCTGACTAACTTCTATAGTTTGTTCCCGTCTTTGTCTAAATTGAGGCTTTCTGTTCTGTTTTTCCAGCTGTCTCTTGTTATTTAGTTTAGAGTGTATTTGTATTTCGCAGTGGTGGCTTTGGAAGCGATATTTGCCTTCATAGATTGTTCTCTCTCTGCTATGTTCTTAGCAATTGTGACTTCGTCTTCAGCTTTCTGCAAATTAATCATTCCAATAAGGCTTGTGGTTTTTCCTTGTC
Organism: Ariolimax columbianus; assembly: GCA_036924085.1. NCBI lineage: Eukaryota > Metazoa > Mollusca > Gastropoda > Stylommatophora > Arionidae > Ariolimax > Ariolimax columbianus. The sequence continues at coordinate 71,215,957 of JAVGWX010000010.1, read as the reverse complement.
CCTCTTGGGTGGGTTTCGGTGGCTGCCTGCTTTATTGCTTTGCGTAGGCTTTCCACCATGGGTTTAATGTTGTTATTCCGTGTGTTGATGGTTTCGCACAGTCCATCTGTCAGGATTGCAAATCTGTCCCAGTCGGCTCGTTTATAGTTCCAGCGTGGGAGCGGTTTTGTTTCCTGTGGGCTTACTTCCATATCAACTTCTAGCCTAATTGGCATGTGGTCGCTACCTGCCAATTGGTTGAGCACCTGGTGGTCTATCTTGTGGTGAATATCCACCGTGGAGAAGGCCAGGTCTGAAGTAGAGGTGGTATGCCATGTTCTAGAATAGAAGCTAGGGCTATCCTCCAGCCTATTGATAAGATAGAGATTTGTATCTATCTCCCAGTCTTCCACTTCATCACCTCTGTTGTCTGTGTCCGAGTATCCCCATCTCTTCGAGTGGCTGTTGAAGTCTCCAACTACTATGCATACTCGAAAGTGACAGGTCTTTGTTTGGTGGGCCGTACAGGTTGAAGATGCGGATCTTCGTTTCTTGGGTCATTATGTCGACTCCTACAATTTCTGCTTGTCCGGTGTGATTGACAGCTACCGAGCTACTCGGTATGCAGTTACGAGTCAGTATCAGAACCACTCCTTTGTGACCTTCTATATCAAGACGGAAGGTCTGGTATCCTCTGATTGAGAATTTGTGGTTGTTGTTCAGGTGCGTTTCTTGGATACATGCCCCGTCAATCTTACCTTCATGCAAGTGATGTGTTAGGGAAAGCATTTTTTTAATGACTCCCTCCGCATTCCACTGTAGTATTCTGAGGGTCTTGTGTTTTTTGTCAATAGTTTTTGCCATAACACCTTGTGCCTTGACTCCACAGCACATGGGTGGGTGACCACCAGTAGCATTGGGTGGGCCCCTTCGAGGCGTGAGGCCCGGCACTCTCGCTGCCTGGCGGGACTCCATAGGATGAGCGCCACACTTTTTTCTGATAGGTTGTACCGTCATCATTTCCGCGATATACGTTCCACTGTTTCGTTTAGCCTGTGGCCTAGTGCATCCGATTTCAACAGGAGATTCTATAGGGATGCCCTCCTTAGCCTTTGGATGTCCCCAGCCTATCTGAAAGGCAGCAGTTGTTTGAGGTCAGAGTTGTCTCTCTTAGGGAAGTTGTCTTGCAGGACTATCGAGTCTTCTCCACTCGTGTCTATAGGATGTGGCAATGATATGATATGATGGACTATGTACTAGTTTGTACTATCCCGGAAGAGAGGCAGTCCAGTGTGTCTGTGTCCCAGGATCGTCACGTCCTGCCAGAGACGTAGCATATGCATGTGAGTGAGGTATCTCTTTTCTCCCTTTATTTTCTCGGCTCATCTGCAGTGATGGTACGCCTAGCATTCCCCGTCACCTGAAACGTTGTCACAATAGGGCAGAGGTGCAATGTCCGCTGGACTGCATCTCTTCTGCGCCCATTGGGATGACTGATAGGTCTTCCGTATCAACTTTCTCTATTCTTCCATCTCCGCCAATACCTTTTCATTTTATTTCTCCTCATCTCAGCAAACTCCTTCCATCCTTCGGTAACACCACATCTCAAAAGCCTCCAAGTATTTTTCCCATTTTATGTTTAGTCCATGTTACCATACATCGTCACAGTGCAAACATACGTGTATAAGATTGTTTTCCTTACAGGCATACTAATGATATTGAATTTAAAGAGTCTTTGTTTCTCTCTAAATACTTTCTTTGCCACTGTAATTCAAGATCTTATTTCTCTATAGCATTGTGCATCTGCTGTGATGGGAATTGTGATACCTAGTCGACTTCTTTCCCTTTTATGGTTACTCTTACGCTGGTTGGTTCTTTGTTTATGATCATTGTCTTGGTGTTCTCTGTTCACTTTCATGTCATAGCTATCTACAGTGTTGCTAATTTCATTGGGCATTATTTTATAGATACTCCTGTCTCTGCTATTATGCCTTGGTCCTCATCGTATTTTATTGCTTATAGTTGTTCACCCTTTACCTTTACCCCCAGATTGCATTTATTCTTTGCTTCAGCCATCATCTGAGTATGCATTGAACAGGGTAGGTGAAAATGCACATCCCTGTCTTATACGTACTGCGTCCGTGGGCCCTTCTATTAATGATATTATGACCCCTTTGGTTTGTGTATAGGTTTCGCATCAACCGGAGGATTGATTCTTCAATTTCTGCATGTTTGAAGGTCTATATTCATACAATAATAATGGTTTCTATAAATGAAATTATAAAGGTTTCTATAAATGAAATTAAAGGGGTTTATATACATAAAATTATGGGGAGGAAGACTAACATTTGGTCAGGCATGTATCAAACAGATTTATATCAGTGGAACATGGGTTGAAGAAACACAATGCTGTCATTGAATATTACACAGGATCAAGATGCTGAGAAGCGCATGAGCTGCAGCAGTCAGCGACCCAAAACTGACTTTTAGGGACAGGGCCAGCGAATCAAAGCTGCCAAGACCCTTCTACATATCCTCGCGGTGATCCTGGTTAACAGGCTGCAACAGAGTAGGCTGGCTAAGGAGAAGGCATCAAAGACGGAAGACTAACCCGGTACTAAAAAAATTCCTACTGTCGAAGACATTTGTGTCGGATCAAAAGGTGCAAATATCGCAGTCAAGAAGTAAACTATCGACAAAAAGCGCATTCCGTTCTCCGGACTACATCCTGCTATTGTTAAAGCCCTGTTCAGGGCTTGGTAGAGGGAGATTGAGAGCGAAAGCAGAAGAAGACAAAGAACAAGAAGAAGAAGAAGAACAAGAAGAAGAAGAACAACAAGAAAAAGAACAAAAAGAAGAACAAGAAGAAGAACAAGAAGAAGAACAAGAAGAAGAACAAGAACAAGAACAAGAACAAGAACGGAGGAAGGAGGAAGGAGGAGGAAGGAGGGAGGAGGAAGAAGGAAGAAGAAGTAGAAGAATGAGAAGAAGAAGAAGAAAAGAAGAAGAAGAAGAAGAAAAAAAAAGAAGAAAAAGAAAAGAAAAAGAAGAAGAAGAAGAAGAAAAAAAAAGAAGAAGAAGAAGATAATAAAAAGAAGAAGAAGAAGAAGAAGAAGAAGAAGAAGAAGAAGAAGAAGAAGAAGAAGAAGAAGAAGAAGAAGAAGAAGAAGAAGAAGAAGAAGAAGAAGAAGAAGAAGATAAAGAAGAAAAGGAAGACGAAAAGGAAGAAGTAGAAGAAGAAAAAGATAAAAAATAAAAAAGAAGAAGAAGAAGAAGAAGAAGAAGAAGAATATGACACACAATAATAAAACCAGTTGATAGCGTTACAAGACAGTCTCTGTTCTGGAATCCTCTGTAAAAGAATAAAGAGGCACAACAAGACAAGGAGAAGAGAGATCGAGACAAACATAACTTAGCTGGGAAGTCGTAGCTGGGCAGTCGTAGCTGGGCAGTCGTAGCTGGGAAGTTGTAGCCAGAGTGGCATTGGATAGCACAAAACAAGAAGACGTGGCGTATATATGTTGAAGATTTGAGCTTCCCCAGGGAACTGAGTCGGTTTAATGATGGACGTTACAAGAATGGTGTAAACCACAAGTAAAGAGACGTGTGCATGTACTCTTGGGCTCCACCTGTAGCTGAAAGGATTTGATTGATTTGATCTCAGTGTTTTGTGACCTGTGTGGAATCAACACTGTTTCATACATAACAAGTGAAGTTTACCAAATATGTTAAAACGTTTTCATTTCAAAATGCACTAAAAATACAAAAGTCTTGAAACTTTTATTTGAATCGGCTATTTAACATTCTCGAATGTGCGTCTGTAATATTATAAAACAAACATACATACATACGCACACACTGACACGCACGGATATTCACACATACATACACGTACCCACATGTATAAATACACAAATACAATCATAGATCCATTTACACATGAATACACACATTAAGAAAAATGATGCATTTTGCTACATGTGTTCCAAACTTGTCCCAATAATATTATTAAAGTGTACTGTCATTTGGATTGTACCAGTCCTGACATGTTCTCTAGCTTAAAGAGAAGTGTATGAATTTTCTAAAACAAGATTTGACAATAGATAACTAATAAGCGAAGTTGTTGTTGTTGTTGTTGTTGTTGTTGTTGTTGTTGTTGTTGTCGTTGTCGTTGTCGTTGTCGCTGTCGTTGTCGTTGTTGGTTGTTGTTGTTGTTGTTGTTGAATGTCCACAATGAATAGGATTATTCTTTTATGCGCCCTTAAAAAGGACGTTAAGTGGCAGGTTGTCGAAGCTTTCCTCACTTCCTGAGCAAACTGATTAAGGTGGGCCGGGGTCCTCCATGTGGTTGTGCTTTGCTTGGCTTCATCTTCGTGTCGCTCCCTACTACAGGGATCATGTCGATCCCTCACCTCAGGCTTTCGTGAATACAGCCTGTTTTCAGGAAAGGCTGTGTTGAAGCCGAGGTGAGGGTCTTGGCCAGAATATTTTGCCTGACGCTAACATGTCTAACCAATATGGAATTCCTGACCATACGTTGTTTAGACATTCAAAAACTTGTAAATTTGTAATTGTGGGAGATCAAGTGTTAGAGAATCAATCTAGCAATACCAAAGTAATTTTATCATAACATTTCAATTGATCTATTCTCGACAGGGAACTATTTATGAAAGTCAGTATCTTCTTTTCTGTTGTTTTTTTTTTCTTTCTCTTCATTTATCAAAGCTATAAAAGAGAACGGACTTTATATTGGAGTTGAAGATTTATATTTGTTTAGTTCAGTTCAGTTCAGTTCATCCCGTAACCCATCAGGTCATTGGGGCACACACGAAGACACTCCCAAAATCCCACGCCATCCCTCTCTGTATGTCGACGCCTGTCGTATCTCACCGGGACGAAGGCCTGACCACTCAGTGATGTTGCCCACCCATCTCTTCCTTGGACGTCATCGCCCTCTCTGTCTCGGTACGGAACCAAAGAGTACCGAGTTGGTAATTCCGTTGGACCTCGCGACGTGCCCGCACCAGGCCATCTTTCGTCTTTTGATAGCTGTGAACAGATCTTCAAAAGGATCAACAGCGTCTTCAACTCTCTGACGTATTTCTACGTTCGTGACACGATCTTTATTTGTAACATTTAGTAGTTTTCTATAGCACCTCATTTCCATTGCATGTATTCTGCCCTGGACGTCTGCTGTAATCGTCCAGGTCTCGCAGGCATACAGAAATATTGATAGCACCAGAGAGCGCATTAGTCTAACTTTTATGCCGAGGGCGAGGCGCTTGTCTTGCCATATAGGTTTCAGCCGAGTCAGCGCCGCTGTTGTTTGTGATATTCTTGCAATTACCTTTGACTTCGATCCCTCTTCCCTGATCAATGATCCCAGTTATTTGAAACGTTTTACCACCTCAAGTTCCTACCCATTTGCCTCTATTACAGATTTAAACCCTGCTATGTTATTGGTCACGAGCTTTGTTTTATCTGCATTTATTTCAATACCAAAACTCAGGGCTGCTCTATCCAAGCTACCAATCAACTCCTGGAGTTCCCTTTATGTGCCTGCCAATACATCAATATTTGTGTGTTGGATTTTGTTTTTGGATCATTAGGTTCCTCAATACAATGGAGAACCAACGCTTTCTTTATTCTTATTTGCATATCTTCTTCCGTACATCCTACTTAGTTTAAATTGCTACAAAGATTTACGAATGATTGAACATCTTGTAGTGGTCTCAAAGTAAGGTGTCCGCCTCGGGTGCGGGAGGTCGCGGGTTCGAATCGCGGTAGAGACCACAACTTTTTCACGTGGATCTTCTGTTAAAAGTTTATCTGATCTCTGGATAATGATATCGGAGTCTCGTGTTCAGTGTCAGTACGTTAAAAATCCGTTATCAGTTAAAAATCGAAAAGAGTAGATTTAACGGTCACTGTCCGACTAAACTTTCAGAATTATAGTTTAAAATCTAACCAAATTATTTGTACCTTCCCTCAGGCATAGTAAGCCGTAGGAAATTTAAAATACCTACTACGAATAGCCTTCGCCTACCTCCCTGTTTGAATACCAGGATTCCAAGTATATATATCTCGTCAGAGTATCTCCCAGTATTGAGATCCACTGTATCAATAAGCTAAATGTAAACAAAAAACCTTTACGAATAACTCTGCTCTTGTTTCATTCATTATGTAGAATCAATCTTGCCATATGTAAGTGCAGCATGGACACTCACAAAACAAGAAGATCACTAGAAGCAAAAGAGACATGCCTTTATAAAAGAATATTACGAATTTATTGAATAACAAAAACGATTATAATGAGATTGTGATGAGGAAAGACCACCATAAAAAGATAAGTTATTGCACGCATAAAAACAGCAATCATGTCTCTATGCAACAACAAGGTTGGAACACGCTGTTCAACAAGCAATGAAAAATAGGGTTGGAGTTCGCTGTTCAACAAGCAATGAAAAATAGGGTTGGAGTCCGCTGTTCAACAAGCAATGAAAAATAGGGTTGAAGTTCGCTGTTCAACAAGCAATGAAAAATAGGGTTGGAGTCAGTTGTTCAACAAGCAATGAAAAATAGGGTTGAAGTCAGTTGTTCAACAAGCAATGAAAAATAAGGTTGGAGTCAGTTGTTCAACAAGCAATGAAAAATAGGGTTGGAGTCAGTTGTTCAACAACGAATGAAAAATAGGGTTCAAGTCAGTTGTTCAACAAGCATTGAAAAATAGGGTTGGAGTCCGCTGTTCTTCTTCTTCTTCTGCGTACACAGTCAGACAGTAACCATTATTTTTTCGAAAAAAGCGGCGGTCATCCTGAGACTCTTGCCACTACCATAGAGCTTGTCTTGCAGTTCCACTGGCAATGGCCACATCTGCTCTCTCTCTGATCCTCGTATGTCGGGCAGTTCTGCAGCAGATGTTCAGTGGTCATTTTACCAGTACCGCACGGGCATTCGTCGGTACACCCTATCTTCAATTTGTTGAATAGGTGGTACCTCAGTCTGTTGTTGCCGGTGCAAAGTCTGAAGACAACGACCTGCTCTCTTCGGTTCAACTGGTAATAGGCATCGTTTTTGGTGTAACCAGTATGTTCGGTTTCCCATTTGGTCATGTATCTGGCTTTGATAAGCCGTTTTGACTCTTCGTACGTCATACTGGTATCTGTTTGTGGTAGCCTTGCACCTTCTTTTGCCAGTCTGTCTGCCTCCTCGTTGCCTTAGATGTTGCAGTGTGACGGAACCCACTGTACCACTACCCTTTTTGGTGCAGTCCGCTGTTCAACAAGCATTGAAAAATAGGGTTGAAGTCCGCTGTTCAACAAGCAATGAAAAATAGGGTTGGAGTCAGCTGTTCAACAAGCATTGAAAAATAGGGTTGGAGTCCGCTGTTCAACAAGCATTGAAAAATAGGGTTGGAGTCCGCTGTTCAACAAGCATTGAAAAATAGGGTTGGAGTCCGCTGTTCAACAAGCATTGAAAAATAGGGTTGGAGTCCGCTGTTCAACGAGCAATGAAAAATAAGGCTGGAGTCCGCTGTTCAACAAGCAATGAAAAATAGGGTTGTAGTCCGCTGTTCAACAAGCAATGAAAAATAGGGTTGGAGTCAGTTGTTCAACAAGCAATGAAAAATAGGGTTGAAGACAGTTGTTCAACAAGCAGTGAAAAATAGGGTTGAAGTCAGTTGTTAGACAAGCAATGAAAAATAGGGTTGAAGTCAGTTGTTCAACAAGCAATGAAAAATAGGGTTGAAGTCAGTTGTTCAATAAGCAATGAAAAATAGGGTTGGAGTCCGCTGTTCAACAAGCAATGAAAAATAGGGTTGAAGTCCGCTGTTCAACAAGCATTGAAAAATAGGGTTGGAGTCCGCTGTTCAACAAGCATTGAAAAAAAAGGGTTGGAGTCCGCTGTTCAACAAGCATTGAAAAATAGGGTTGGAGTCCGCTGTTCAACAAGCATTGAAAAATAGGGTTGGAGTCCGCTGTTCAACGAGCAATGAAAAATAAGGCTGGAGTCCGCTGTTCAACAAGCAATGAAAAATAGGGTTGTAGTCCGCTGTTCAACAAGCAATGAAAAATAGGGTTGGAGTCAGTTGTTCAACAAGCAATGAAAAATAGGGTTGAAGACAGTTGTTCAACAAGCAGTGAAAAATAGGGTTGAAGTCAGTTGTTCAACAAGCAATGAAAAATAGGGTTGAAGTCAGTTGTTCAACAAGCAATGAAAAATAGGGTTGAAGTCAGTTGTTCAACAAGCAATGAAAAATAGGGTTGGAGTCCGCTGTTCAACAAGCAATGAAAAATAGGGTTGAAGTCCGCTGTTCAACAAGCATTGAAAAATAGGGTTGGAGTCCGCTGGTCAACAAGCAATGAAAAATAGGGTTGGAGTCCGCTGTTCAACAAGCAATGAAAAATAGGGTTGGAGTCCGCGGTTCAACAAGCAATGAAAAATAGGGTTGGAGTCCGCTGTTCAACAAGCATTGAAAAATAGGGTTGGAGTCCACTGTTCAACAAGCAATGAAAAATAGGGTTGGAGTCCACTGTTCAACAAGCAATGAAAAATAGGGTTGGAGTCCGCTGTTCAACAAGCAATGAAAAATAGGGTTGGAGTCCGCTGTTCAACAAGCAATGAAAAATAGGGTTGGAGTCCGCTGTTCAACAAGCAATGAAAAATAGGGTTGGAGTCCGCTGTTCAACAAGCAATGAAAAATAGGGTTGGAGTCCGCTGTTCAACAAGCAATGAAAAATAGGGTTGGAGTCCGCTGTTCAACAAGCAATGAAAAATAGGGTTGAAGTCCGCTGTTCAACAAGCAATGAAAAATAGGGTTGGAGTCCGCTGTTCAACAAGCAATGAAAAATAGGGTTGGAGTCCGCTGTTCAACATGCAATGAAAAATAGGGTTGAAGTCCGCTGTTCAACAAGCAATGAAAAATAGGGTTGGAGTCCGCTGTTCAACAAGCAATGAAAAATAGGATTGGAGCTGATAAAAAGTCATGAAGGAGAGCAAGTTCGACATCATTACACAGAAGTACGCCAACGACTACACTCAGGATATTAAGATACGCGGCTCTATTATCGACCATGTTTATCGGTATGCCACATAAATATGATTGCTGTCAGAATGAACGATGAACATCGCCATCAAAATATCATAACAAATATGAAAAACTATGTGCGCATATTAACTTTTTTTTTTTTTTTGCGTTCGCCTTATTTATCTATTCCCCAAGGCGTGTGTGCGTTACACTGTGGTTTTTATTTTGCGCCTGTCAGCCCAGTGCATTCGACTTCAGCATGCATTTTATGTAAGGGTCTGCTTCCTCCTGCATTTTCTAAGGGTTTGCTTCCCCTGGGTAACGGCCGGTGCTGTGATGGGGATCGAGCCCAGCACCTTCTGGTTGTGAGCCGTGCCATTTAACCACTAGGCCACGCCGTCCCCGGCATATTAACTTAACTTACCGTCTTTAAACTGGTTCGAACATTCCGGAGCCTCTATTCAATCAGTTTACTCTACATTCATTTGATCCAAAAATAATTTTGCGCATCCCAACTATTCCTGAATGCATTATTTGTTCCTGCCTCCAATATTTTCTATGACAATACATTCCAAGCATTCACAACTCTCTGACTAACAATAATTTGTCTGGTATATAATCTCGACCTATAAGAATTAATATTTCCTGAGATTGCTGATTGCTCTGTCGAGACGCTTACTTCAGATTGATCTCTGTGGATAAGCTAAAAACTTCAGATTGATCTCTGTGGATAAGCTAAAAACTTCAGATTGATCTCTGTGGATAAGCTAAAAACTTCAGATTGATCTCTGTGGATAAGCTAAAAACTTCAGATTGATCTCTGTGGATAAGCTAAAAACTTCAGATTGATCTCTGTGGATAAGCTAAAAACTTCAGATTGATCTCTGTGGATAAGCTAAAAACTTCAGATTGATCTCTGTGGATAAGCTAAAAACTTCAGATTGATCTCTGTGGATAAGCTAAAAACTTCAGATTGATCTCTGTGGATAAGCTAAAAACTTCAGATTGATCTCTGTGGATAAGCTAAAAACTTCAGATTGATCTCTCCTGTGCGTAGGAGGAAAAGTTCTTGCACAATTACTTCTCCGCAGACTTAATCTTTACCTGGAGCAGGGGTTACTGCCTGAGACTTAATGTGACTTTAGGAAGACCAACGATATGATCTTTGCTGCAAAACAGATACCAAGAAGAGAATGTTTCTCTCTATGCGACATTTGTGGACCTCACTAAGGTCTTTGATACTGGAAATCGTAAAGGTCTGTGGAGAGTTTGGCCAAGTCTGGGTGCTCGACAATATTCGTTGCAATGGTGCGACAATTTCATGATGGCATGGGCCCAAATCATTGATCAGGGAAACTACTCTGCCGCCTTTACTGTCACTAACGGTGGTAATCAGGGATGTGTACTGGCCTCGGCTTTTTTCAATATGTTTTCTGCCATTTTGTGGAATGCTTACAGCGATTGCGAGGTGAAGTTATGACTTCACTGCTGCACTGACGGCGGGATACTCTTCTTCTTCTTCGTACGCAGTCAGACAGTAACCATTATTTTTTCGAAAAAAGCGGCGGTCATCCTGAGGCTGTCACCACTGCCATAGAGCTGGTCTTGCAGTTCCACTGGTGATGGCCACATCTGCTCTCTCTGATCCTCGTATGTCGGGCAGTTCTGCAGCAGATGTTCAGAGGGCATTTTACCAGTACCGCACGGGCATTCGTCGGTACCACCTATCTTCAATTTGTTGAATAGGTGGTACCTCAGTCTATTGTGGCCAGTGCGAAGTCTGAAGACAACGACCTGCTCTCTTCGGTTCAACTGGTAATAGGCATCGTTTTTGGTGTAACCAGTATGTTAGATTTCCCATTTGGTCATGTATCTGGCTTTGATAAGCCGTTTTTACTCTTCGTACGTCATACTAGTATCTATGGCGGGATACTCAATCTGAGACGGTTCAAGATCAAAACCAAAATCAACATGGTGATTCTAAGTGATTTACTGTCTACGGATTAATGTGCTTTAATTTCAAATGCGGAGGTTTACGTGCAAAAATACGTTGATCGATTCGAAAAACATGTGAAACCTTCAGCTTCACAATCTCAATCACAACAACAGTTTCTAGATCAACCGGCTCCAGATAAGGCCTATTCAGAACCCTCAATCAAGGTACACGGCCATTCTTTAGAAAATGATTAGAGATTGACGTACCTTGGCAGTACTGTCTCTCAGATCGTTTACATAGATGATGAGGACAAAACAAGAATAGTCAGGGCGGGTGCAGCATTTGGCAGACTGCGTAGTAAGTTGTGGGGTTGGAAGAGGGGTCAGAGTTCAAAACAAAAAATAAAGATCTACGTGCGTGTGACCTGGATTATCTGTAGTCGTCATATTGGGAAATTAAACCACTTCTACGTGCACTGCATGCGGCATCTACTGAGGATTAGATGGCAGAACATGGTGCCAAATACAGATGTGTTGGAGCGATCGGGCAGGACAAATATACATACCATGATATGTGCAGCACTGCTGAAATGGGCTGACCTTGTGGTACGCATGTCGGGTCACCGAGAGATGGGCTGGCCCTGTGGTACGCATGTCGGGTCACCGCGAGATGGGCTGGCCATGTGGTACGCATGTTGGGTCACCTAGATGTGGTACGCATGTCGGGTCATCGAGAGATGTACTGGCCATGTGGTACGCATGTTGGGTCACCGAGAGATGGGCTGGCTTTGTGGTACGTATGTCGGGTCACCGAGAGATGGGCTGACCATGGGGCACGCATGTTGGGTCACCAAGAGATGGACTGGCCATGTGGTACGCATGTCGGGTTACCGAGAGATGGGCTGGCTTTGTGGTACGCATGTCGGGTCACCAAGAGATGGGCTGACCATGTGGTACGCATGTCGGGTTACTCAGAGATAGGCTGACCATGTGGTACGCATGTCGGGTCACCAAGAGATGGGCTGGCCATGTGGTACGCATGTCGGGTCACCGAGAGATGGGCTGACCATGTGGTACACATGTCGGGTCACCGAGAGATGGGCTGACCATGTCGTACGCATGTCGGGTCACCGAGAGATGGACTGACCATGTGGTACGCATGTCGTGTCACCGAGAGATGGGCTGGCCATGTGGTACGCATGTTGGATGAACGTCTACAAAATGAACTGCTCTATGGCGAATTGCAAAGTGGCAAGAGTCCGAGCAGCGGGCTGCGGTAAGAAATCACAGAGCCAGTCGTACACTCACCGATCTCCGTTTTGTTGATAACATTACCGGGCTGGCTGAGACAGAGCTAAAACCTGCGAATCTAATCTCAAACTTTGATCCTGCAAGGTACTGTGCCTAGGAAGCATAAGAGAGGGCGGAAAGACGATCCTGCATGGTACTGTGCCTAGGAAGCGTAAGAGAGGACGGCAAGATGGTCCTGCAAGGTACTGTGCCTAGGAAGCATAAGAGAGGGCGGAAAGACGATCCTGCATGGTACTGTGCCTAGGAAGCATAACAGAGGGCGGACAGACGATCCTGCAAGGTACTGTGCCTAGGAAGCGTAAGAGAGGGCGGAAAGATGATCCTGCATGGTACTGTGCCTAGGAAGCGTAAGAGAAGGAGGAAAGACAGTCCTGCAAGGTACTGTGTCTAGGAAGCGTAAGAGAGGGAGGAAAGACGGTCCTGCAAGGTAATGGGCCTGGGAAGCGTAAGAGAGGGAGGAAAGACGGTCCTACAAGGTACTGGGCTTGGGAAGCGTAAGAGAGGGAGAAAAGACGGTCCTACAAGGTACTGGGCCTGGGAAGCGTAAGAGAGGGAGGAAAGACGGTCCTGCAAGGTACTGTGTCTAGGAAGCGTAAGAGAGGGAGGAAAGACGGTCCTGCAAAGTAATGGGCCTGGGAAGCGTAAGAGAGGGAGGAAAGACGATCCTGCAATGTACTGGGCCTGGGAAGCGTAAGAGAGGGAGGAAAGACGGTCCTGCAATGTACTGGGCCTGGGAAGCGAAAGAGAGGGAGGAAAGACGGTCCTGCAATGTACTGGGCCTGGGAAGCGTAAGAGAGGGAGGAAAGACGGTCCTACAAGGTACTGGGCCTGGGAAACGTAAGAGAGGGAGGAAAGACGGTCCTGCAATGTACTGGGCCTGGGAAGCGAAAGAGAGGGAGGAAAGACGGTCCTGCAATGTACTGGGCCTGGGAAGCGTAAGAGAGGGAGGAAAGACGGTCCTACAAGGTACTGGGCCTGGGAAACGTAAGAGAGGGAGGAAAGACGGTCCTACAAGGTACTGGGCCTGGGGGGAGCGTAAGAGAGGGAGGAAAGACGGTCCTGCAATGTACTGGGCCTGGGAAGCGTAAGAGAGGGAGGAAAGACGGTCCTACAAGGTACTGGGCCTGGGAAACGTAAGAGAGGGAGGAAAGACGGTCCTACAAGGTACTGGGCATGGGGGGAGCGTAAGAGAGGGAGGAAAGACGGTCCTGCAAGGTACTGGGCCTGGGAAGCGTAAGAGAGGGAGGAAAGACGGTCCTGCAATGTACTGGGCCTCAAAAGCGTAAGAGAGGGAGGAAAGACGGTCCTGCAAGGTACTGGGCCTGGGAAGCGTAAGAGAGGGAGGAAAGACGGTCCTGCAAGGTACTGGGCCTGGGAAGCGTAAGAGAGGGAGGAAAGACGGTCCTACAAGGTACTGGGCCTGGGAAGCGTAAGAGAGTGAGGAAAGACGGTCCTGCAAGGTACTGGGCCTGGGAAGCGTAAGAGAGGGAGGAAAGACGGTCCTGCAAGGTACTGGGCCTGGGAAGCGTAAGAGAGGGAGGAAAGACGGTCCTGCAATGTACTGGGCCTGGGAAGCGTAAGAGAGGGAGGAAAGACGGTCCTACAAGGTACTGGGCCTGGGAAGCGTAAGAGAGGGAGGAAAGACGGTCCTACAAGGTACTGGGCCTGGGAAGCGTAAGAGAGGGAGGAAAGACGGTCCTGCAAGGTACTGGGCCTGGGAAGCGTAAGAGAGGGAGGAAAGACGGTCCTGCAATGTACTGGGCCTGGGAAGCGTAAGAGAGGGAGGAAAGACGGTCCTGCAAGGTACTGGGCCTGGGAAGCGTAAGAGAGGGAGGAAAGACGGTCCTGCAATGTACTGGGCCTGGGAAGCGTAAGAGAGGGAGGAAAGACGGTCCTGCAAGGTACTGGGCCTGGGAAGCGTAAGAGAGGACGGCAGAAAAAGAGAAAGGAAGACATCAGAGAGCGGACGGGAAGGTCCATAGCTAGAACAAATACTATGGTACGAAATCGAGTGGAGTTGGGGGTGGGGGTGGGTGGGGGGTGGGGGCTGACGGGTCCAACAAACTGCAGTATTGGTGCCCCAATGACCTTTCAGGTTACGAGACTGATTATGATGATGAGAATGATGATGATGATGATGAGAATGATGATGATGACCACAGTCTATTATTAACCATGATGAGTGGAGAAGAATTGCCGCCAATCGCACAGACTTGAAGCATCACTATCGCGGAGGTGGTTCCGAGACGTCAGATATCAAGACACAATGAGGCTCTCCAGAGACGATCACTCCGCAAGTCAGCTCACATCAACCCTTCTTCAACCTCGGTACAATGGGGTTCTCACATCTCTCTGTACTAAGTGCAACAAGCGATTCTGGGCTTCGATTAGCTTATTAAGCCATCATCGAACTCACGCGGACAGAGAATGTTGACGAAGTCGTCCTCATCGATTACGATGGACGAACAACACAACAGCAGCTTAACGATTCAAGGTTGTCCACTTTCCCATCTCTCTCACATTCCTATTGCACACTTTTCCCACCCTCCAACCCGCCCATTTTTCTCCTCTACCCTCTTTAACCTATGCCCCGCTCTCAAACTGCCCATCCCTTTATATTTCACCTGGTCCATATCACCACTTTTTCTCTATGCCCCGCCCAACTTCGTTCATCAACCCGACTTTTATCCGCTCATCCTTTTCTCTCGTCAACCAGCACATCTTTTCTTCTTTCATTCCGCAACTCTTCCCGTCTCCGTTCATCCTCCATATCGTCCTCAATTCCATCATCTGTCTCCCCTCCCCCTTCCAGCCTATACCCATCTCAAATCGTTGATGTGTGTTTCCAATTCAGAGCTGCGTCCTTATGTGTTAAAATCCCCATACCGAGCCACCATAAACCTACTACTGATGGCTTTTTTCCCCAGCGATAACACGTAACCGCGCAAAACCAATTAATGATGAAGTTATTTTATCATTGAAATCAGCGAATCATATCCTAAGCACACACATTGGATAAGTAGTCCAGCAGACCACACTTTAGAACAATAATAGAGTACATGCTTCAGGCAAATTCCTGGAGTAACAAGCCAGGAACAACTCTTTAATGGCACCACCATAAATAGAACCCAACAGAATAGAGAGCATTCTAAAGACCTTCAGACAATCGTGAAACCATATGGCTTGGCTTGGCTTGGCTTCGTTCGTTCTCAATCTCCCACTACCAAACACTGAAAGGAATTGAGTAGCAGAATGTACTCCAGAGAACGGAATGCGTTGTGTCGTAGTTTACAGCTTGCCTGCGATATTTGCACCTTTCGGTCCAACACATCCGACTTCAGCAATCATTTTATGAGTACCGGGTTAGCATTCCCTCTTCGATCCCTTCTCCTTAGCCAGTCTGCCCTGCTGCAGCCTGTTATCCAGGATCATCGCGTGGAGGTGTAGAAGGGTCTTGGCAGCTTTGGTTCGCTGGCCCTGACGCTAGCAGTCAGCTATGAGTCACTGACCACTGCAGCTCATGCGCTGCTCAGCATCTTGATCCCGTGAAACCATATGAACTATATTAATATTTCCCATATTGGTTCTAAATATTGATATAGCCTGGGGTGAACTCTCAACACTAACTAAATGCTCCCATGGCGTGCGTCTCATATAGCCTCTACAACATAGTCCATCTCCTGGCCGTCCATCGGCAGAACAGTTTTAACTAACAGGAGAACGGGTGGATGGCAAGCCACTGGCGCCTTAAAACCAGTAGTTTCGGTCAGATTCGTCTCGAAACCCTTGGAAGGCAGCTCATCTAGGAGAAGCAAAACTCAGATTTTAAACCATATGAAGCATTGCAGATACTGGCGTATCTTGTCGGGTTTTGTCAGATATGGCTGTACAACCTATTTTCTGATAATTCTAAAAGTTGGTCAGCGTCTACCAAACCTGAAAACCGACGATCTTCGAAGGAACACGCGCAAATGCTTTATCCTAGATAGAGGAAAGGCAACCTCAGCTGAGTGTTGTGGTAGGGCAGACCAGGCCCTTAGCTTTAGTTGGTGGCTGGTCTAAGAGTGAAGCGCCGACTGGCAAACAGATAGAGCATTGCTCTGCTGATCCGGCAGCTTCTCCAGCTTGCCTTGTTCCAAATGTATTGGTATCACCTTTCCTTTGGAGTAAACAAGGCAGACCGAGAGAGGGACCGTGCTGCAGGGTAACATGTGGTCTCTTATATTTCTGTCCGGGCGTTGTGCTAATAGCACAATTTACCATCGTCTGACAAGACGAAGAGCCAATGACGATGTCCACCTATAGACATATAAATTAGAAAATTATCCATGAAACGAGAAGGAAATGAAGGTTTAAGATGAGATTAAAAGTTCAAATTTTGTTTTACTTGTTAGAGCAAATCCTTGCCAGAGTAAGAAACACCTGATGATGATGGACGGACAAAAGTGGAAACAAGCAATTCAAAATATGGAACTCATTCCTTAACAACTTCATATGTTACGAGAAAGAAAAATATAAATTAGTTACATATTCATTCAAATCAAATTAGTTATTTTTAAGGGAAATAATTCAATAAAACGGTCATAGAAATAGATGTAGCTCATCCTGAGATTCAGGCAAGATTCATTCCACTGCGCATGTCAAACTTAACCTCTTGTCATTTTCATATCAGAAGAAAATGGTAAATACGTCCTTCTGTCTGGCTAGTGAATAACATTTATAGTATATTTCAACGAAAACCTGCATTCCCACTATTGATTCTCCAGTTTAAAAAAAGGCCAACTGTAACTATCTAAGAATATCGTTAAAGGCTATGCATCACCATCTTAGTCCAGCAAATTGATTTCCAGAACATTAGAACATAATGCACGTCGCATCTTCCCCCACAAAACCTCTATTTACTTCATACGTCAGTACACATTTTCGCCCTCTAAGTAATCCTACCCCCTCTAATGGGCGGTGACTCGCATGTTCTGAAACTGTTCTAAGAAAACATGAAGACACGAGAAATACCAGACGAGATTTGACCTGTATAAAATGGCTCATACTGGCCCATACATTAATAGCTTATTTGCAAGTGATCAGATAATATAATTTTTTAGAACAATAATTCTGCAGCAGAAAACATATAAGGCTGAGCCAACTTAAGTAACACGTAGGAGCATGAATTGGACACAAAAACAGCACCGTTTAAGACCAATATGTTCTATGACAAGGGACGAGATAAAGATATGTTTTATATGAGGGATTAGGAATTATATACAGCCATTGTGAACGTTAAAGTGCTATTGCAAAGCAAGTTTATTGTGTGCTTACACGCGACTTAGGCTTATGGGACTTTTAATAGGGGTACATCATTAAGGTATCAAGGATTGAGAATTAAAGGTTGCGAATTAAAGGTTGCGAATAATGGGGTCTTCTACAATAGCGACCGAATGGTTTTTAACTTGGTTCAGACATGCCGGGGGTTGGTTGAATTTATATCTACAAATGTGGTTGGGATTATCGGGTTGTCAGATATATGAAACAGACGGTGGAGCATCAGAGAATATAAACATGATGGAAATGATCGACAGAATGGTGACACAATTTAACTTAACGTCTTTATGCTGGTTTAGAAGACTAGGCAGACTCTATATACAACCAGTTTCTGATAGTCTTATTCTGGAATTATAGTTATGATGAAAGATTACGAAAAACCGGCATACGATGTCTAGAAAAGAGAAGAATTCGAGGTGATTTAATACACATGTATAAGATAATCAATAGAAATAAGAAGTTAGACTATCCCGTTTCTTTTTAAGGATAGCCAGAACACGAACAAGGGGGCACAGGATATGGCTAAGGCTACCGCCCATCGTAGACGATATTGGCATAAATAATTTTGCTAGCGCTATTTTTAGAAAGGATTAACTGCGCTACTTTTTATCCTCACTCTCTCGTCTCGTGCCGTCCGACCCCAGTGGCAAGTCAAGGACAAGACGACTAGGCGGCGACTACGAGATGCACGGACTCCGAAACAAGCACCTGAGGAAAAGACGGCGGAGTCCGGAGTCGAATCCACACCACCAGATCATGAGGCCGACGGCTTAACCACTTCGCCACAGAATCCCACAAGGGGGCACAGCCACCAATTAATTAAAGAAATTTTCAGATTAGATATTAGGAAATATTTTTTAAGACTAAGAGGACAGAATGCTTGGAATGGAATGCATTGCCAAATAAAATAGTGGGAGCAGGGTCAGTTAATGCATTAAATAATAGATTTGATGCACTTAGTTTTATATCAAAGTAAGTACATAAAACTCGTTGTATTCAGACCATGCAGAGAGAAGTGAAGTTTGTGGGAGAATGTACAAGTGGATCAACCACTACCTCAAAAAAAGAACGGCCAGAGTCCAAGTACAAGGGCAGATGAGCAAAAAGGTGACACTCCAGCAGGGAGTACACCAAGGGGGAGTACTGTCACCCACACTCTTCCTGGTGTATATAAACGACATTACAGAAAATATACCAAGAAGAATCCATAGCTCAATGTTTGCAGACGATCTGGCTATGTGGACCTCTGAAAAGAATCTCACCATAGCAAGAAATCGGATGCAGCAGACCCTAACATCAAGAGTGGGCGAACTCATGGCTGGTCAAAATAAACGAGGACAAAACTACATGTACGATATTCTCGCTTTCATTAAAAGTCCAAAGTACCAAATTAAGTCTAAATGGCAAATTCCTGCAGCCAAACGACAACCCAAACTATCTGGGAGTCACATTTGATCGGCGCATGACATGGAAAAGTCAGATCGAGAGAAACCGAATGAGAGCCAGAGAAAGAATGGCAATCATGAGGAAACTTGCTGGCACAAGCTGGGGAGCAGACGAAAGTATACTAAAGAAACTGTACACTGGAAGAGTGAGGCCAGTTCTCGAGTATAGCATTGCGGCATGGACAACAGCAGCGAGGGCGAACTTTGATAAAGTTAACAAACTTCAAAACCAAGCCATGAGAGTTATAACAGGAGGCATGAAGTCAACGCCAATTGTAGAACTTGAAAAGATTACAAAACTGCAATCCATGACCGATAGAAGAGACTGCAGAACCCAGCTGCAGTCAGAGAAACTCCGAACACTGACTGACCATCCAATGGACCAGAGACTTAACAATTTGGGAAATGGGAGACTAAAGCGGAGATACTTTGCAGAAATAGCCAAAGCAAAGATGCACGAAGATCCCAAAAACGCACTAACAACACCAAAGCCCATCACTACTGTACGAAAACCTACCTGGAGGCAGGATATATTTCCAGAGGTGGTAGAAAATATACCAGGTATTGGAAACAAAACCTGCCAGACTGAAAAAGAAAGGAGAGATACTACCCTAAGCTTTATATCGAAAAACTACCCAAGCATGGACTGGACCCATGCATACACCGACGGTTCTGTAACAAACACTACACAGAACGGAGGGGCAGGAGCATTCCTGAACCTACCAAATGGCAGAAAAATAACACTGTCATTCGCTACTGGTAAGTACACAAGCAATTTCCGAGCGGAGGCAGAGGCACTGAGGGCAACAGTGGAAGAAATGGTGACACACAGTGAAAATGAAAGCCATACAGTCCTGCTTACAGATGCTCTGGCCGTAGTCACAGCGCTAAAAAGCCAGAAAAACACTGAGCTTAATGATTTAAGAGCAGTACTCTGTCAACTATGCCAGCAGTCCGCACCAAAAAGGATAGTGGTACAGTGGGTCCCATCACACTGCAACATCCAAGGCAACGAGGAGGCAGACAGACTGGCAAAAGAAGGTGCAAGACTACCACAAACAGATACTAGTGTGAGTATGTGTCAGTATGTTTCCCCTGACCCTCATACAGTCAGACTAGTTCAGTATGTTTCCCCTGACCCTCACAGTCTGATCAGTATGTTTCCCCTGACCCTCACACAGTCTGATCAGTATGTTTCCCATGACCCTCACACAGTCTGATCAGTATGTTTCCCCTGACCCTCACAGTCTGATCAGTATGTTTCCCCTGACCCTCACACAGTCTGATCAGTATGTTTCCCCTGACCCTCATACAGTCTGATCAGTATGTTTCCCCTGACCCTCACACAGTCTGATCAGTATGTTTCCCCTGACCCTCATACAGTCAGACCAGTTCAGTATGTTTCCCCTGACCCTCACAGTCTGATCAGTATGTTTCCCCTGACCCTCACACAGTCTGATCAGTATGTTTCCCCTGACCCTCATACAGTCAGACCAGTTCAGTATGTTTCCCCTGACCCTCACAGTCTGATCAGTATGTTTCCCCTGACCCTCACACAGTCTGATCAGTATGTTTCCCCTGACCCTCACACAGCCTGATCAGTTCAGTGTGTATCCCCTTACCCTCACACAGTCTGATCAGTATGTTTCCCCTGACCATCACACAGTCTGATCAGTTCAGTATGTTTCCCCTGACCCTCACACAGTCTGATCAGTATATTTCACCTAACCCTAACACAGTCTGATCAGTATATTTCACCTAACCCTAACACAGTCTGATCAGTATATTTCACCTAACCCTAACACAGTCTGATCAGTATATTTCACCTAACCCTAACACAGTCTGATCAGTATATTTCATCTCACTAGACGTTAGTCTCTTCTCCCCTCTACCTCCCTTACAATGACAACAGCGACTCTAGGACAGGAGAGACTTGTTCCAGAACCGTTATGGTCCTTTCATTGGGTTGACGATGCGAATGATTTGATTGTTGATTATTTTAGATGACGTTAACAGAGAAACAGGAAAGAAAAGATCGTTATGTGAGTACCGACGAGTGGTTCAGGACGACGCCGCTGTAAAATGTAACAGGAAGTAGTGAGGAAGCTGGGACGGTATGGACTAGTGGTTTAGTGACACGACTAACAAACTGAAGGTGCTGGATTCGATCCCCATCACAGCACCGGCCGTTACCCCTGGGAAGCAAACCCTTAGAAAATGCAGGTGGAAGCAGACTCTTACATAAAATGGACGCCGAAGTCGGATGCACTGGGTCGACAGGCGCAAAATGAAAACCGCAGTGCAATGCACACCACCTTGGGGAATAGAGAAACAAAGCAAAAGCAAACCAAAAAAATGGGATCAAGATGCTGAGCAGCACATGAGCTGCAGTGCTTAGCGACCCATATCTGACTGCTAGCGTCAGGTCCAGCGAACCATAGATGCCAAGACCCTTCTACACCTCCACGCGGTGATCCTGGATAACAGGCTGCAGCAGGGCGGACTGGCTAAGGAGAAGGGATCGAAGAGGGAATGCTAACCCGGTACTCAAAAAATGCTTGCTGAAGTCGGATGTGTTGGACCGAAAGATGCAAATATCGCAGCTAAGCTGTAAACTACGACACAACGCATTCCGTTCTCTGGACTACATTCTGCTATTCAAGCCCTTTCAGGGATTGGTAGTGGGAGATTAAGAACAAACGAACGAAGAAGAAGAAGAAGAAGAAGAAGAAGAAGAAAAAGAAAAAGAAAAAGAAGAAGAAGAAGAAGAAGAAGAAGAAAAAGAAGAAGAAGAAGAAGAAGAAGAAGAAGAAGAAGAAAAAGAAGAAGAAGAAGAAGAAGAAGAAGAAGAAGAAAAAGAAGAAGAAGAAGAAGAAGAAAAAGAAGAAGAAGAAGAAGAAGAAGAAAAAGAAAAAGAAGAAGACGAAAAAGAAAAAGAAAAAGAAGAAGAAGAAGAAGAAGAAGAAGAAGAAGAAGAAGAAGAAGAAGAAGAAGAAGAAGAAGAAGAAGAAGAAGAAAAAGAAACCAAAAACAAAACCAAAAAAAGTGAGGAAACTATTAATCTACACACTGAGCACTTTCTCATAATTACTAACACCGTCTTCTAACACATAAGGAGTCACATCAACACGTATTCCAGATGGAACAGCACAGGCGTAGAGGTACACATTCATGTTATTCTCGCAAGATTCAGACAAAGAAGGGATAAACATATTCTAGAATTAAAGCTAACGTCTGTATTGCTACTGAGCTCAGTATAGTTGTATTGACATATATAGCTCCAAATAGTGCTAGTCTGAATATTAGAAAACCTTCTTGGTAACAAATGTTCACAGACTAAAGGATACAACTGTCAGAAGTGATGTGTGTTATGCAGTGGCAAAGGTCTTAATGTCACTTGAAGAAATAACTAGGGTCAAAATAAACGAGGAAAAAACATGTACGATATTCTCGCTTTCAAATAAACCACAGAACACCAAAATAAGTCTTAACAGCAAATATCTGAGGCCAAACGGCAACCCAAACTACTTGGGAGTCACATTTGATCGGCGCATGACATGGAAAAGTCAGATCGAGAGAAACCCAATGAGAGCCAGAGAAAGAATGGCAATCATGAGGAAACTTGCTGGCACAAGCTAGGGAGCAGATGAACGAATACTAAAGAAACTGTACACTGGAAGAGTGAGACCAGTTCTCGAGTATAGCATTACAGCATGGACAACAGCAGCAAAGGCGAACTTTGATAAAATTAGCAAACGTCCAAACTAAGCAATGAGAGTTATAACAGGAGGCATGAAGTCAACGCCAATAGTAGAACTTGAAAAGAACTTTAAATCTGCAATCCATGACCGACAAGAAGAGACTGCAGAGCCCAGCAGCAAGCAGAGAAATTCAGAACACTGACAGACCATCCAATGCATAAGAGACTAAATAGATTTGGAAATGGGAAACTAAAGCGGAGAAACTTTGCAGGAATAGCCAAAGCAAAGATGAGCGAAGAACCTATGAACACCGTAACAATGCCAAAGCGCATCCCTACTGTACGCAAACCCACATAGAAGCAGTATTTCATTCCGGAGGTGGTAAAAATTATACCAGGTATTGGAAACAAGAACAGCCAGACTGAAAAAGAAAGAAGAGACATAACCCTGAGGTACATAACGGAAAACTACCCAAGCATGGACTGGACCCATGCATACACCGACGGTTCTGTAACAAACACAACACAGAACAGAGGGGCAGGGGTATTCCTGAGCCTACCAAATGGTAGAAAAATAACACTGTCAGTGGCAACTGGAAAATTCTCAAGCAATTTGAGAGCGGAGGCATAGGAACTGAGGGCTGCAGTAGAAGCAATGCTGACAAGCGAAAGCAATGAAAGCCAGATAGTCCTGTTTACAGATACCCTGGCCGTAGTTACAGCACTAAACAGCCAGAAAAATACAGAACTTAATTAATTAAGAGCAGTAGTCTGTCAACTATGCCAGCAGTCCGCACAACAAGAGTAGTTTTACAGTGGGTTCCATCCCACTGTAACATCCAAGGCAACGAGGAGGCAGACAGACTGGCAAAAGCAGGTGCAAGACTGCCACAACCAGATTCTAGTGTGACGTACGAAGAGTCCAAAAAGCTAATTACGGCCAGATACATGGCCAAATGGGAAACAGAACATACTGGCTACACAGAAAATGTTAACTATTACCAGTTGAATAGAAGAGAGCAGGTCGTGGTCTTCAGACACCGCATAGGCCACAACAGACTGAGGTACCACCTATTCAATAAACTGAAGATAGGTGGCACTGACGAATGCACTTGTGGTACAGGGAAAATGACCGCTGAACATCTGCTGCAAAACTGCCCGATATACGAAGACCAGAGAAAGCGCATGTGGCCATCACCAGTGGCAACACTAGACAAGCTCTATGGCAGTGTCGAAAGCCTCAGGATGACCGCTGCTTTCTTCGAAAAAATACAGGTTGACGTCTGACAGCGTACGAATAAGAAGAAGTATCCTTATTAACGGCAGACGCTTCAATCCCCTTGGATTTACCGATGACATAGTGCTCATCACAGAGTCCGCAGCAGAAGCCAACCAAATGATGCAGTTTCTTGATGGAGAGGGTAAGAAAGCGGGTCTGGAAATGAATGTCTCGAAGATTAAAGTGTTGCGCAATCGCTTCACCACTAGTAATCCAGTCTTCCTTGGCGAGGTACGATTAGAAGATGTGATCCAGACTTCCTCGGCGAGGTACGATTAGAAGATGTGATCCAGACTTCCTCGGCGAGGTACGATTAGAGGATGTCAACGAGTACATTTATCTTGGATGTCTTCTCAATATGGAGAACAACCTGGAATCTGAACTGATAAGACGTCGCCGTACGGGTTGGGAAACCTTCTCGTCTATTAACACGGTCCTGGCCGGTTATCATGACCAAGACCTACGAGCCGCCCTCTTCAATTCCACTGTACTCCCTGCGATGTGTTAAGGTGCCGAGATGTGGGCACTAACAAAATTTCTAGAGAACAAATTGAGAGTTAGCCAGGCAGTCCCTGAGAGACGCTTGGTCGGAATCATTCTCCGGAACCAACGTATACAAGATCTCCACAATTCTGACATAAGACAATTGTCCCTGATGAAGGATGCGGTAATCCATGCAGACAAGGCAAAATATAGATGGGCAGGTCACATGTTGAGACGAAACGATGGTCGATGGAGCACGGCGAGAGCAGTCTGGTACTACCGAGGTAAGAAGAGATCACGGGAAAGACCTCCAATGCTTTGGTCAGACTCCCTTGCTGTACTCTGCCACATCCGAGACGCCTCTAGAGGAGCACGTATCACGCACTGAACTTCCGTGGCTCAAAACAGGGTCCAGTGGAGACGAAGTTGGTACCCGTAGCTAGGCTGAGGAACGGGTCATCAAGATCGATATCGGCTATACTGAGTGAATCAGTTAATCTAACGGAAACACATTTTTTTTTTAATGTAAGTACATTTCATGTCTTTTCAGAACGTAATTTTTACAGCAGTAGATCAACATATTTGTTTTAAGTTTCTTGGTGTGTCTACAGTACGTTAGGTTGCCATTATCTTTAACACGTGGAGAAAGTTTAACCAAGAAAAAAATCCCCGCTGTCTGCCAAACTAGATTGTTATAGACAGATAAAAGCAAATTTTATCTAAAATCTTGACATTTGAGAGCGTTATAGTGTATATTATATCTAGAGTGAAGGCTTTCATTGCCACCCTGTGAACTAAACCATCTGTCCGTATATCTGGGTCCAGTTTCGTTTGGTCAAAGATCTGAACTGAATACTCGGATCAATGTGAGTCACCGTTATTAAGTTGGTGATTGTTGTTTCCAGACGTCATGTGAGTGCTGTGATCTTAATGTACGTTTTAACAGCAAGATGGGAATCCCATTGGAGGAAATAAAACAGGAGTATGGGAATGCTATTGAAAGGATGTATTCCATACAAGGGTATGGGAACCATGTTCAATGGAATATATTTAGTATGGGATTTACATTAGAACCAAACGGAATGATGAAGTTTAAAGCGGCTAACTTTCGCAATGTAAACAAAGTAAAATATAGGGTTATATAGTAAGCAGTTTAGCGATTATATTCAAGTTATAATGGGGATTATTTGGACAGTAGAATGAGGACTAAATAAAAAGAGCTATATTGAAGTTCATATGGAGATTACATTAACAGCATAATGGGAATTATATTTACACCATAATGAAAATTATGCTAAAGTTAGTTTGGGGATTATAGTAACCACATTATGCGGATTTCATTGAAATAAGCATGGGGATTTGGTGGACAACATAATTGTTATTATATTAAGTAAGTATGGGCATTATATTGGCAACATAATTTGGATTATTTTGAAGTCAGTATAGGCATTAAATTGACAACATAATTGGGATTATTTTGAAGCGAGGATGGGGATTGTATTGGAGTAAGTATGATTATTATATTGACAACATATTGTGATTATATTGAAGTGAGTATTGAAATTACATTGACAACATAATTTGGATTGAATGGAAGTAAGTATAGGAACTTCGTGGAAAGTAAAAAGGTGATATCGTATAGGTAGAATAGGAATTATTTTCGAGGTTCAAAATGGATCATATTGAATGTAGAATGGGAATTACGTTGTAGATGCAAAATGGAATTATATTTAAAATAGGTATTACATTAAATGTAAAATTCGGAATGTAATGAAGGTAGAATTAATTATTTTTGAAGTAGAATGGGGATTATACTAAAGGCAGAATTAATGCAAATTAAAAAGTAGATTGAATATTATTATGCAGGTAGATTGCAAGTCACTGGACAACATTAAAAATGTATCTTAAACTAAAGGAACTATTCTTTACTAATTTGGACTTGCTGATCACGATTATAAACTATAAAAACACGAATTAGCTCCACTTCTCAAGATCCGACTGGAAGGGCGGGAGTGGATGGTGGGGTGGGGTAGACCGGAGGTGTTGATTCAGTATGCTGATGGCCTCATCTTCCTCACACAAATGATCCAGTCCTCTGTTCTATAACCTTTTCACGTCATTTCTCACAATTCAGACAGCGTTGAGCATCAATTCCTTGACGTAATATGTAGCAGTTATTGCAACCACATTTCCTCTTTGTCATTATTTGAGTTGTGGATTATATGAGTGCAGATACCTGGTAAATGTATGAACAGCGAGAATTATTTTTGGAACATTTTCGGACAAATAGCTTTGCTATTGCAAATGTGACAAATTACACCGATGATAAAGATAGCTTACAGCTGTTATTTTGGTTATAAGATTGGTGATCGAGACCAGTATTTGACACCACATATAGATTGCTGTGCTGTTTGTTGTACTGGGACGATCGACGCGTTTTGTAGTTCTAATAGTGTAGAGGGAACCGACAAATCATCTCAAATAATGATTGTTACTTTTGTTTCGTTCGTTTTGTGTTTTCTTCCGTCCTATTATCCTGGAATGGACATCGGCTATATGAATAGCACTACGCTTAAACATGTACCATATTTCACGGTCTAGTTCACACGGCTGAACTTCACCAGATTGACCCCTCGCGCCCTAGATGCAAATGTTGTCGGTTTTGTTGTGTGAAATTTGGACAACTATAATCAACTGCCACCTGGAGAGAGATGGGCTCCATCAAGTGTGTATCGGCCCAAGATACACAGTTGTTGTATGGCGGGAGCTGGAATGACAAACTGCAACACTGGTGCCTCAATGACCTTCTAGGTTATTGTAGAAATAATAAGGATGACTTTTGCATTAGTTCCAAACATTATTAAAAATGTTCACTTTGGTGTCAAAGGCTCATTGCGTCGAGTGACCACTACCATGTCTAATTGCTGAGGCTATGTTCATGCGTAGCGTGTCGACTGAAATCTCTACAGACTCCCCAGGTGGATCCGAGTACTCTGCTAACTCGGGATGAGGGCCGCGAGGAGTATGTGCTAGACCAATATTTGTGTCCCGCGTTCTGTGTCTATCCAGTCTGACTTCCTGTTTTTCTATGATCCGCCCCCGAGACCTCTAGATTGCGTCCACCTTCGGGTCAGCGTGACCCTTGCTTTGCTGAGAATACCAGGTTGGGAGAGGTATCGTGTAACATCCAATAAAGTGGGGAATGAGGAAGGGGGCTTCAGTCCAAGCAGGGACTGAGTAGTCATAGCGTGGACTGAATTCTGGGAACAGTATGCGGAACGTTAAACGCCATCTTGGAATGGTTTCCGCGGTTTAAGCCAGAAATGAAATGCTGCAAAATACATCATAACAATTACGATAACACAGAAAGAACACTAGTTCCTCAGAATAAAGTCTTTTACACCACCTGGTGAAGCAATTGTGAATAATAATCTAAACAAGAACAACTGGGCATTGTACTTCTAAGACGAAGAGGTGGCATGTGACATTTCCGAATATTGCCTCTGCTATACGGTAAGTTGCTTATGGGGATGAACTTCCTGCTCCGGGTCCACCAGAATCTTAGCCCTGGATGATGAAGAAGATAACCCCAAAGTGGACATCTGGCACCTGTTAAAGGATATACAGCAACAGATCCTTATCGTGTGCCAATTGAAGAGTCTGCACAGCTTCATAAAATTATCCAGACTGAATTGAATGATTTAGTGAGAGATATAGAATTTCCAAAAAGTTTAGCATAGCTGTTGGCGTCCAAACTGCAGCAATATAATCTTCTAGAAAAGAACGTCCATGTCTCTGAGTTTCGAGCTCGCATAAGTACTTGCTTCCATATTTGAAAATAGCCTCATTGCTTGCGTTGATATATTGTGTGTGTTGGCAGCACTACACATTTTTTTTTTTTTTTTACTTAAATGTTTGCCTCACTAGTTTCTACTGGCGGAGGCGCGCCATTTTCCACCCCAGACCGTAGTCCATTGGGCGATATCAGGACGCATAAACCAGTGCTTGGATGCATGTGTGCATCTGTATGTACCTATGCTAGGTTTGTGCGCCCTCAGAAGCTAGCCCAACCAAAGTGCAATGGAAGGGCTTTACCACGAGGGCGCGAGCACTTTACATCAACTGCGCCGATGACGTTTGGAGGCTGTTCATTGATTCGTTTAAGTTGAATTTTGAAAGCTATGCTGCTAAAAATGGTAACAGTTTACCGCGTGTTTCAATCGGATAGCAGTCAACATGGAAGAATCGTACAGCATGAACCAACTGTTACACACCATCAACTATATTTATTGTCCGTCGCAAGCGATGATGGCCACAACATCAGACGGTTTTGTCTTAATAATGTGATGTGCGCTGTATTTGGATTATAGTGAGGATGATTATTCGCTGGTCATCAATCTCACTCTTATCCCGAGTTACCTTGGATCAGTGGCAAGACTATTGGTCGAGACGACTGGATGTAACTCAGGATACAGGTACTCTGGTCATACTTCCCGTGAGACCAGGGGTCGCTTGAAATTTGCGTAATCGATTGCCCACCACAGTTTCCATTCATCACTGCAGAGGCGAGTGCCGTAACCTCTTGACTACAGCGACTCCCATACACCATCAACTATGACACGTATAAGTGGCAGATGTGTGGTGACCTGAAGGTCATTATCATCCAGTTGGGGCTACAGCAGGGCTACACAAAGTGTTGCTAATTCCTCTGTCTGTTGGTAGCTATGCTAACAGTCGCCACTAGAAAATAAAGGATCTCCAACGATAAACACTTGAAACGGAAAAAAATGTACAAAACGAACCCCTTCTATAATTCCACATGATCTTGTCCTCTCCTCTTCTCATCAAACTTGAACTAATGTAGAATATTGTAAAAGACATGAAAGGAAATGGGACAGCAATATTTTTCCAAGAAATCGTGAGGCCAAAATCGAGGAACGTGTATTTTTCAGCACACAGATATAGCACTTCAGAGATCACCGATATGATGATATTCTCACAGGTGATGAAAACTTAGCTTTGAATGTCTTCCAGCAAATGACCGCAACCTTTCTAGGAAACAATAAGGCTGTCAACTACAAGGAGTTTTCACACATCTTGTTGCAGCTGTATGGAAGACACGAGTGCAACATGTCCTTGAGTTACATTGCTTGAACTCTCATGCGGATCTTCCCGGATAACTGTGATGACGAACACGCGGAATGATTTCATGAAGGTATTTCTGATCTCGGAAAAGGTACCAAGTGAACTGGAATTGAGCAATGCTATTAGACTACTGTTAGACCCTTGGGAGAGATGCTCCAAACATGAATTACAAGCGACAACCAAAAATCCGTCGATATGAATCATTTATGCTATCAGCATTATTATCATGGGGTATGTAAATGCAATTATGTAAACCTGTTTTATAGGAACGTGAGGCGCTTCGAAAGTAATGCCTCGTTTTTTTAATCCATGAAACCATTACATATAAAAAGACCACAATAACACCATTTGATAAAGCAATGTCTTCAAAAAACTATGTTAAACATAGTTACCACACTTGGTTATACATTTTCTTTAACGATGAATAAAAGCACACTTTCTCGCACTCGTAAAAATGTGCACCAGCGGAGGTGATCCACTGTTTTACAGCTACTATGGCGGCGTCGTTGCTAGAAAAATATTGTCCACGCAGTCCATCTTTCAATGGCGTGAACAGATGGAAGTCAGAAGGCCCGAAACTCAGACTATACGGTGGGTCTTGTAGAACAGTCCAGCCAAGACTGACAAACTTGTATGGGGCCTTGTGTTATCGTGTTGCAAAAGGCAGGTTGTCTTCTTCTCTGGCCTGACCCTGGCAATTCGAGTCTTCAGTTTAGTCAGCGTCGTGATGTAATGATCAGAGTTGATTGTTTGCTAAGGTTCGAGGAAATCAAGAAGAATTATCCCACTACTATCCCAAAAGACAATGCACATCACTTTACCAGCTGGGGACTGCGTCTTAAACATTTTCCTCGATGGGAATGCATATGTCACCATTCCATGGACTGCCGTTTTAACTCAGGATCGTAGTGTTGACACCACGTCTTATCACCAATAATGACGCAATCCAGGAAACGGTTACCGTCATCCTTACAGTGGTTTAAGAGGTTATGATAAACTTGCATGTCATGCTCTTTATGTTCCTGTGTGAGCTTTTGTAGGACCCAACTGGCGCAAATTTTGTGATATTCAAACTTTGCTACTATCGTGTCAAACGCATTGAAGCCTATATCCAGCTCCGTAGACAGTTCTCTGATTGCAATCCTCCGATTTGAGCGGTTGAGCTGATCGAGACGTTCTTCATTGCGTGTTGTGACAGCTGTACATAGCCGTCCGAAACGTGGCTTGTCCTTCATATCGCATTTAGCACTACTGAAATGCACAACGCACCGCCTCACTGTGCTAACATCCACTGTTTGGTCTCTGTAAACGATTAGTAAGCGTCGATTAAAATCAATTAGCGCAACGTTTTCTGCATCTAGGAATTCAATTGCTCATCAGTTTATAACGCACTTCCATGACAGACCCTATTTTGTGATACTGCTTCTCCACTGCCACCTGTCGGGCGCAAACAAATTTGTACGTATTTTGGCAAAAATATTCAAACTTTTCTGCCATACTGCAAAAATCCACTTCTGGCATCGTGGGACATCAAAATAAAATAGAAGACATTACTGTCAGAGCGCCCATCGCATTTTAAAAAATATTAGCTAATCTGCTGTTGTAATGGCCATAATAATTTCCAGCTGCACAAACAACATAATTCTAACTTGATTTAGTTTGAGATACATACAAAGCAGTCCACATTTCTTTAGTTAGACAGACAGGCAGGCAGGCAGGCAGGCAGGCAGGCAGACAGACAGACAGACAGACAGACAGACAGACAGACAGACAGACAGACAGACAGACAGACAGACAGACAGACAGACAGACAGACAGACAGACAGACAGACAGACAGACAGACAGACAGACAGACAGACAGACAGATAGATAGATAGATAGATAGATAGATAGATAGATAGATAGATAGATAGATAGATAGATAGATAGATAGATAGATAGATAGATAGATAGATAGATAGATAGATAGATAGATAGATAGATAGATAGATTACCGACATATTGAAATACGGCGTCGAAGTCGACGATACAGTACAGTGAATGGACATTCAGCGCCTCATGGTTGCCTGTTTTTTTCCGGGTCAGCGTCACAGTGCTGACCAAGGCCCAATTCTGCCTTCTAGCGGCGCTGGAAACAGGCTGCACTAGTGTAGTCTGGCTACGAGCATAGGAAACGCAGTGCGGAAGCAAGCCAGGTACCAGAAAAAGAGTAACTGAAATCGCACGAGTCGGGTCGAGAGGCGCAGAAATAACAGCTCGCTTTACATTACAAGACGATGCCCTTTTTCAGGGCGAACACCTAATAATAATAATAATAATATTAATAATAATAATAATAACAAGAAGAAGAAGAAGAAGAAGTAGAAGAAGAAGAAACAGAAGAATAAGAAGAAGAAGATGAAGAAGAAGAAGAAGAAACATAAGTAAAGAAGCAGACGACGAAGACGAAGAAGACGAAGAAGACGACGAAGACGTCGACGACGACGAAGAAGTAGAAGAAAAAGAAGAAGAAGATGAAGAAGAAGAAGAAGGGGAGATGAAGATGTTGTTAATGTTGCTGTTCTTGTTGTTGTTTTTGTTGAATGTAGTAACTTTACTCTTGTGTGTTCCCTGAAAAGTTGCTAAAGTGTCAGCTTGCAGGCAGTTTCCTTACATTCCGAAACTGCCGAGAAGATATTGTAATACTGTAATCCTATTGTTTGTTGGCTTAAATTTTTTAATTAGTGTCCAGTCTATGGACTTTTTATTAATTTCAAATTAAATATTTAGAGGCAATACTATACATGCGTGGTTAATGTTTATCTTTAACTCCTGTTACATGATAGATAATATTCGGTGAGCCGGAATAAAGGCATTTTCCCTGACATACTTCTAGCATGTCTTTAAGATTGTAATAGTATATTGTGGGATCTCATATTCTTATTCCATATTTTGATAACGGGTTCTTGAGTGGTACGTATGTTTGGAAAAGGCCATTACCAAATGGTTTTGTTCTCAACTTAAGCGACCTTCACTCGATCATTGCGTGGTCAATGTTGTTGCTGAGTGACCATAGCGAGTAAGATTACTCTTTGGTGTGCCCTGGAAAGGGTGTTCAGTGGCGGGTGCAGTAGCTTTCTTCACATCCAGAGCGTGCTGATGAAGGTGAACCGAGGTTCTCCAGGCAGTTGTGCTATGCTTGACTTCACCTGCGTGACGCTTACTACTGTGGGGATCACGTTGAGAGGAGGTCTTGGCTGAACATTAACATAGTTTGATCAGTATGTTTCACCTGACCCTAGCTAACATAGTCTGATCCGTATTTTTCACCTTACCCTGACTAAGATAATCTGATAAGTATGCTTCACCTGACCCTAACTAAAATATAACATAGCCTGTTCATTATATTTTACCTGACCTTGACTAAGAGTCCCATCAGTAAATATTGCCTGGTTTCACGTTACCTTCCTCTCCTCCGGATGGGTTGTGCAACTTATCCCATGCTTTAAGGCGTCGGCGACCGGCTTCTGAACGGTCTGAACAGTCACGTGTGTCATCATCTGTGTATCCCCATGAAAACATTTTTGTCCCTGTAAAGTCTTTGTCCCTGTAAAGTCTTTCAACATACGGCGACAAACTGGGTAAAGTCAGGTCAGTCTGAAAACACGGCAGCGGAGGGATATGATACGTAGATTTAAGATTACTGTACGTTGCCATTCCCTGAATTACGCGTCCGCGACTTAGTCAATGCTGAGAACCACTGAAACAGTTCATTGTAAAACAACAACATCAAATGAATTTTTTTCTTTGACCAACGTTTAGCGTGAATTTCTAGGAAAGAAAATAATTACGTTCATCCAATCACCTTACATGAGCTATCGTTTATATGTTGACACCCTGACATTAAAGTACATATCTCTTGATCGAGCTGTCTACACTTTCCTGTGAAATAATTGTCATCAATATTTCAAAGATGGAGTCCGTGGTTATAGAACTTACTGAAATACTTGGATCGGTAAACAATCTTTTGTCAATGCGTTTGGTGAAGTGTCTTTATTCGGGTAAAATGCGAAATTTGTCTAAAGGTTGGAATCTGAGTCCATATACTATGTGGAACGAAAAACAGGACGGGCTCTTTATAATAAATCGTTTTTTTTTGGTACTGTTAAACCGGTACAGAATTATCCCATGTTCTTCTTAGCCTCTTCTTTGGCGATCGTCCGGTGAAGGTCGTTGTGACGTTGTGTTAAACAGCGCGTCCCATTGGCTGGTATTTGCCAAATAACTTTTAAACCAATGAATATAATCCAATAAAATTGGACAGGGACATACTGTGAACGACGAGAAACTCCGTACTGACAATTTCCAACAGGATGGAGCCGTATGTCACCTTTTCAATTGTCAGCTTAGCTGAAATTGCTTCCTTCTTTGAAGATCGTGTCATTTCTAAGATATATTGACCACCAAGGTCGCCTGACCTACCCCACCACATTTCTTCCTAATAGGGCAAGCTGAAGTGGAAAGCTTTTCTCAAGCCAAAGAATCTCATGAAACTGAAAGAAAACTTTCGGTGGGAAATTAAGTCAGTGACTCCTGATGTTTTGGGGAATACCGTCGGTAACATGGCGAAGCGTATGTAGGCATGCGTTGATGCTAATTGTGACCACTTTTAACATTTGCTATGAGCTCATTATGTTTCTCACACACAAAGGTATGTTCAAGTCAACTTAACAAAAAATTAAAAGTTATAAGGGAAAACCAGAGGCGGGTATCGGGTGGGGCATCCTGTACTTTACAGCGAGGCTGCGATATCTACGTCTTCCCGTACAACCCATTTGATTTCAGGTGTCGTTTTATGGTACCAGTTTTGTGGTACCAGCTTTGTGGTACCAGTTTTAATGGTACTAATTTTGTGGTACCAATTTTGTGGTACCAGTTTTGTGGTACCAATTTTGTGGTACCAGTTTTGTGGTACAAATTTTGTGGTACCAGTTTTGTGGTACCAGTTTTGTGGTACCAGTTTTGTGGTACAAATTTTGTGGTACCAGTTTTGTGGTACCAATTTTGTGGTTCTAGTTTTGAGGTACCAGTTTTGTGGTACCAATTTTGTGGTACCAGCTTTGTGGTACCAGTTTTGTAGTACCAATTTTGTGGTACCAGTTTTGTGGTACCAGTCTTGCCTTTCCGTTGCGAACCCTATTCTGTTAGCCAGACTATAATAGTGCAGTCTGTTATAGCCAATTGCGGACTGCGCACTGGCCCAGGGAGACGAACTGCCACACAAAACTGTTTGGAAGCCTTGAAGAACTCTTTACCATAGCAATCTTTATCAAGGAAACTAGATCTCATATGCAGATGAAATACAAAAAAGACGTGGGGAACGAGAAGAAAAAGAACAAGAGGAACTAAATAGAAAGAAGGAACAAGGAGGGAAGAGGGAAGGGGAAAGAAAAATGAAGGAAGAAGGAAGAATACATTTAGAAGAAGAAAAAAATAAGATGGAGGAAGGAATAAAGGAAGGAAGTAGAAAGAAAGAAGGAAGAAGAACCATGTGGAAAAGAAGAAGGAGAAATGAAGAACGCAGGAGGATGAAGAAGAAGAAGAAGAAGAAGAAGGAGGAAAGAAAGAAAAAGGAAGGAAGAAGAAAAAGGAAGGAAGAAGAAAAAGAGAAAGAAGAGGTAGGAACAATGGAGTAGAAATTGGGAAGAAGGAAAAAGGAAGAGAAAGTAAAAACGAAGAAAGAAAGGAGGAAGGAAGGAAGAATGAGGATGGAAAAACAAATTAGGAACGAGCAAGAACAAGGAGAAAGAAAAAAAGAAAGAGGAAGGATGAATGAAGAAGAAGATGAAGAGAAGGAAGAAGAAGAAGAGGAAAAAGAAGAACAGAAGGAAGAAGAAGAGGTAGAACAAAAACAGAAAGAAGAAGAAATGAAGAAGAAGAAAAAGAAGAAAGAGAAAGAAGAAAGAAGAATGAATGAAGGAAGATGGAGGAAGAATGAAGAAGCAGATTCTGGCCTGCCTCAAGCTTCTGTGGTCACAACACCATTCTCCCCACGTCTGCGTCTGGAGAATGTTGTGTTGTCAATCAGCGCCTCACATTGGGTCGATAGACATGTTCTGCTGCAGGCCGGACATCCACACACGAGTAGTTAACAGAAGACATACAATATGTGTATGTATGTTTGTATATACAAGGCGTGTTATACGCATATTGTTGCGTCAGACGATCGATCGTCAAAATATATGCAGCAATTCGGGTGGACCGTCGCCGGAGCTTACGTTCGATAGCAGAGGAATCCGCTGTGTCGCTAGGGACAGTTCAAATGGTGGTTAGCAAGAAACTGAAGTATCAGAAGGTGTTCACAGTAGATACCGATACTTCAGTTTCTTGTTAATCATCATCAGTTTTGACGATGCCGTCTTCTGGCGCAACAACATACGCCAATCCTGGTCTCGGAAGATCTTTCGTTACCTCACGTCCCTCTTTAAACATCGTTGTCCAGTTCTTCACTGTTGCCTTTGACACACTTTTGTCACCATACACTGCCTGTATTCTGCGATGAATGTCAACTGGTCGACATCCTTCTGCTGTTAGAAACCGAATAACCTCTCGTTTATCTCCGTATCACACCCGCCATGTTTTCAAGTCTGCTGAGGAAACTATGAGTCGGCAAATAATTAAATTTTGCAAACTTGACGGTTGGTGTGTGCTGTTTACACATGAAGTGAAGTCATCATGCGCATCGTACGTATTTTAACTTGGTACAGTTAGGCCCGGTTTTCTTTGAACACGTCTCATATGTATGTATGTATGTATGTATGTAAATATGTATGTATGTATGTATGTGTGTGTGTGTCTTTGTATATACATATACATATATATATATATATATATATATATATATATATATATATATATATATATATATATATATATATTTATATTTATATATATATATATTTATTTGTATAAATATATGTATATATATCTACGCATGCCACTGTTATATTTGTGATTTACCTATTGACAATAGTGTTATTTAAAAGAACGTTGCATGGCCTAAGGGTGAAGCATCCGTTTCACAATTCCCACGCAGTCGCTCAATCACGTACGGAAAGTATTGGCAACTTACCGTGTTGCACATTTGTCGAGAAAGTTGTAACATCCAAAAGGTTGGCTGTTGTATGAAGCGAAGTTCTGCAAAGCGCATGCTAATTACTTTTATTATTTAAAAATGTGTATAGGTATAGTCAAATTTAGAAAATAGATTAAAACAGAAAAGAACAATACGTTACTAATGAAGATCTTTCTCCGGAACAACAGACAGCAACACTACGAGCTAGCAAATAGGATACTGTCGGTCACAGCTAACAGTCTAGTCAGTATGTTTTGCCTGATCAGGCTTTAGTCTCCTCTCTCCTTTAAATTTTCGTATTTCTATATCTATTTTTTTTTAATGTTTTTTTGCGTTCGCCTTCTCTAATCCTCAAGACCGTGTGCGTTGCACTGTGGTTGTTATTTTGCGCTTGTCGGCCCAGTACATCCGACTTAAGCATGGTATATCTATATTTCTTCCGAGCTGTTTCTGGACCCGAAAGTGAAGCAAAGAATTGCAGCACTGTAACATGCCAAGCGAGAAGCAAACAAGACGGTTTAGGCATTGGGCTAACTACACCATAATGTACAAAGTTTAAGCCACGAAAACGTAAACAGATATAAACGGCCAGCGTTTGATGGCCTGGTGTGTGTGCATTAAAGGCCTATGTTCCACAGTGAGTCACAAAATTGTATTGATTTGTTGGTGCCTACATGTATCATGCATTATGTTGTTGCCATTGACAGTTAAATATTTGCTAGTCCTTTTTCTTCCTCGTTCATCCTGAAAAGGAAGTTTTGCTACGGTGTGCTAGTGTGTGCAGTATGGCTCGATATCTGTGACTTCCGGCCTGGGACAACAGGTTTCAATACGGCATATTTATGGCATGCCCGAGTGGTATCCGGGGTCTTCGTATATGACAAGGACAGGAATAGCACCACTGCCTCACAGGAACTCATGTGAGACTCACTGAGAACATGTCTTAAGAGGCGACTAACTGTGTGACATGGCAACAACACCGGTTAGGTGGTGTGCTTGGAGCAGCATAGATTGCGCCTAACAGGCTGATGGTCTACTTTGCTCTAGTGTTTGATTCTATTGAGATGGTCTCGCACATCGGTTAACCACCCTCCGTAAGCGCTTGCCCCAACGCAGCGGAGTACTAATAGTATTACTGCTCGAACCTAACCGGCTAAGCAGGAAACCTTCTCCCGGCTACATATAGCTCATACCAGAGCTGGGACCTGCACAGGGTTATCTGCGCCTGTAGAAGTACAGGTCGACTAAGAACTAAGAACATTTATGGCAGCAGATTTGTTTCCTTCATCGGTTTCTCTCAGCCAGACTGCACTGATGCGGCCTGTTTCTAGGACCGCCACTTGGAGGCAGAAGGTAGTCTTGGGCAGATCTGGTTTACTGAGCTTACGCAAGTAGTCCGTTAGGAGTCGCTGACTGCTGTCGGCTTTAGCTCATCCAACGCGGCAATATACAGAACAATTCAAATAAATTGGTAAGGGATTTCAGCTACGTGAGATTTGGTGACAAACTGTAACAGTGAGATCGGTCATGTCCTTCTTAAGAATTTAGAGTTAGCGATGGATCGGTAGTGACGACAAGATAGCTCAGGTAGTTAGAAGAGGTCCCAAAGATAGGCAAATTGACAGAATGATAGGCGGTGCAGGCCAAGCAGTGACACAAGCTATGAGCTGGTCAACTGGGTGGTGACAAAAGTACCTTACGACCGGTGGCCATGCTAGAACTGGAGAAGTTAATGCTGGCCCAAGGGAGCATAGGAAAGGGATAAAAACTAGAGCAAGAGAGAGTTTGGGATGAGCTAGTCGGGACGCTTCCACTGTGAGTTCTGTAGGCATCGCACTTTATTATCCGGTAGAAGTGACAGTGAACTGAGCCCCAGCGACTGAGAGGGATTTGGTAGAGTAGTGGTGGCACCGTTTATGTGGGTTCCAGTGGTTTTGGTCGTGACCTTGTTGGAAATGGCAGAAAACTGATCACTTCGAGTTGAGTTATTAGGTTCTTTTGTTCAAGGGAATTGGTACCAGGGACCTGTGATAGTACTGGATTAATAATTCTGACAAAAACATCATAGTTACTTACTTACACTCTCTACTTTGAGAATTTAGTCATAACTAGATAAGTAGATAAATAATGTGTATGATTAGATTATTTAATAAACAATTAACCAAGTTTTTATGTTGAAAGAATCAGTTGTTAGAGTTTCCTTTGCTTACACGTGAAAGGGGAACTAATTGTTAGAGTTGGTTGAAGTTAGGTAACCTCCAGTGATATTGACTTACGTCTTGTCATTGGACCAAGGTAGCTCGGGACTAGAGAGGGAGGTTGATGACCAGAGCAGCTTGTTCCTCACTATAAGCCAAATACAACGCAAGTTACGTCATCAAAACAAAAACAGTGTGATGATGTCGCCGTCTTCGCTTAACTTGACTTTATTTAACGTTTTTATACTGGCTTAGAAGACTTTGTAGAGTCTGTACACAACCAGTTTCATTTACATATCATTGCTCTAAAATCTTTTCGCATCCAATCTATTCTTAAATGCATTAATTGTCTTTGCCTCCACAACTTCCTGTGGCAATTCATTCCAAACATTCACCACTCTCTGACTTAAACATATTTCCTTAATCTATAGTTAGTTGTACATCGCTTGCGTTGGGCAACTAACTTTAGAAGAAATGAAGTCTTTGATAAATTAATGATGGAAAGAGAATTGATGAACGAAATTAGAGCAGGACAATTAATATATTTTGGTCACTTTAATAGAGATGTAACATGTCGCTAAAAATAATATCAGAATACAAACTGGAGGTTCAACATATCAGAGGTAAACAACGCTATAAGTGGGAAGATAACTTCAAGAGATGGACAGGGAAAGACCCGCCAGATTGTGCCATCGAGGCAAGAGACAGCGGACATTGGAGATTCATTCAGCTGACCTTCAATGTGGAGATGGCACGACTAGAATTTAACAATAAGCTAGAGCGTCCTGAAATTCTATTAATTCTGCGTATCTGTTTATAGGTTCCAAAATAGCCAAGAATAGGACGACGGTGACCATCCAAGCACGTCGCGAAGGACGACTAACAAAGTGGTGCATGAAGCTAGCAACCTCATCTTGTAGAAGCCGATTCTTTCACAAACCAGAACTACATAAACACATTCTTATACAAACAAGAACTACAGAAACACGTTCTTACACAAACAAGAACCACAGAAACACATTCTTACACAAAGAAGAACTACAGAAACACATTCTTACACAAACAAAAACTGAGGAAACACATTCTTACACAAACCAGAACTGCAGAAACACATTCCTACACAAACCATATCTACATAAAGACATTCTTTCACAAACCATAACTACAGAACACATTCTTTCACAAACCAGAACTACAAGACTTTCCTACACAACCAGAACAACAGAAGGACATTCCTACACAAACCAGAACTATATAAGGACATTCTTACACAAACCAGAACTACGGGACATTCTTTCACAAAACAGAACTACAGGACATTCTTACACAAAACAGAACTACAGGACATTCTTACACA
The DNA here is from genome assembly GCA_036924085.1 of Ariolimax columbianus. Lineage (NCBI taxonomy): Eukaryota > Metazoa > Mollusca > Gastropoda > Stylommatophora > Arionidae > Ariolimax > Ariolimax columbianus. Next base: position 71,175,663 of record JAVGWX010000010.1, on the reverse strand, counting down.
AAACAGAACTACAGGACATTCTTACACAACCGGAATTACGGAAGGACATTCCTACACAAACCAGAACTACAGAAGCACATTCTAGCACAAACCATAACTACATGAAACTCCTACACAACCGAAACTACAGAAGGACATTCCTACTCAAACCAGAACTACAGAAGGACATTCCTACACAAACCAGAACTACAGAAGGACATTCTTACATAAACCAGAACTACAGGACATTCCTACACAACCATAACTACAGAAGGACATTCTTCTACAAACTAGAACTTAAGGACATTCCTACACAACCAGAACTATAGAAGGACATTCCTACACAATTAGAACTACACAAGGACATTCCTACACAAACCAGAACTACAGAATGACATGCTTACACAAACCAGAACTACAGGATATTCCTACACAACCAGAACTATAGAAGGACATTCCTACACAACTAGAACTACACAAGGACATTCTTACACAAACCAGAATTACGGAATGACATTCCTACACAACTAGAACTACACAAGGACATTCCTACACAAACCAGAATTACGGAATGACATTCTTACACAAACCAGAACTACAGAAGGACATTCTTTAACAAACCAGAACTACAGGATGACATTCTTACACAAATCAGAACTACAGAAACACATTCATACACAAACCAGAACTACAGAACATTCCTACACAAACCATAACTACAGAAGCCGATTCTTACACAAACCAGTACTACAATACATTCCTACACATACCATAACTACAGAATGACATTTTTACACAAACCAGAACTACAAGATATTCTTACACAAACCAGAACTACAGAAGCATATTCTTACACAAACCAGAACTACAGGAAGACATTCTTACACAAACCAGAATTACAGAAGCCCCTTCTTACACAAACCAGAACTACAATACATTCCTACACAAACTAGAACTACAGAATGACATTCTTACACAAACCATAACTACGGAAGGACATTCTTACACAAACTAGAACTACAGAGGCACCTAATTGCTGACTCACAAAACACAACTAACGACACACAAATTACTCTGATTCACAAACCACATGTATAGAAACACAAATTACTCTGATTCACAAACCACGTGTATAGAAACACAAATTACTCTGATACACAAACCACAACTACACAAAAGAAGTTTCTCTGACACACAAAAATGAAAAATAGAAACGCAATATGACCTGACCCAAAAACCGCAAGTATAGAAATTCAAATTTTTCTGACCCCAAACCACCATTTTAGAAACACACATTTTTGCTCTAACGCCAAACCAAAAGTATGTAAACAAAAATTACTCTGACCCAAAACCACAAGAGTAGAAGCACAAAAGGCTCAAACGTAAGCTTTCCGTAAGAAACAGCTTGCAGTGATTTTCATATGCCCATGAGAAGTTTCAATATATATATTTTCAGTCCACTTATGTCGTTAGACGTCGTGTGGAGAAGTGACCTCGTTGGTTTGTATTTTTTGACAGGCGAAAATCCGCTGGTGATTTGCGAGATTAATCCCAGTATCTGTTACCAACTGCTAGGTTTCAACCCTGGAATATACGATCGCCTATTTTGGGGACTGGTGGTGGTGAAAGCGTAAATTAGAGCAAGGTAAACCCGCAGTATGTCAGGTGCCATCTATGCTGCTCCGCTAAACATATAACGAAGAGCCGCTGTATTGCCACACAGTCCCCTTTTTGCGACATATTCTCGCTCTGTGTGACGATAATTCCTACAATAACTTGAGTCGATTTTTAATTTGAATTTTGCGCCTAATCTTTTCGATTTCCAAACTGCCGAGGGAATTTTAACGTGCGCGCCACTGTACGTGGATGTCTGATCCCACTTCACAGAGATTATGGAAAATTTCTACCGTATAATACACGTAAAAAGACTAGGTCTCCACCGTGATTTTAACCCGCGACCTCCAGCACCCGAGACGAACACCTTACCTCGAGACCACTGGATCCCGAGAGGCTGAAATAGGCAAATAAGATGGCGACAACTCTTATTGTTTTAGTGATAATGCATGCTTATTTCCCCTTGCTCCTGACTGACATTTAGACTAGGAACATAACCTCGCCAGTTACTATATTTAGATTAATTTAGACCTTGCAGACTGGCTACATTAGGCTCCCGGAAAGTGTCCCAAAATAACTGAAACGGACGGAGACGTTTTTTGACTTGCTATTATTGTTTCTGTTCCACGTCTGGCCATGACAGTAATGGCTGCTTATTGGCTGGAAACCCTGTTCATCTAATTTTAGCGCGAAGCTTGCTTTAAACGGCGAGAACCATTAGCCTCAGATGGACAGACAAAAGTACGGGTTATTACAGGGGATGAGTAGACCAGAGTGTTTGTCAAAAGATGATATATTATCAGTTGGATGATAAGGGATAGCTCCTTTCGATTCCATATCGCTGCATACTAAGCATCGAGTAATCACAGCAGCTGCCAGTATTACAGATAACTCGTGTTACAGAAAACGTATCAATTTTGTAGCAATTCTTTGCTATCGCCATGCACAGACCGCATTTATATGCCGTTTACGAATTGCTTGAGAAGCTAAATTAATGTAAATACCGGAGGTTACGATATGTGCAGGGTTTATGATCAGTGGCGATACCAGGAGTTATGTCAGTGTCGAAGCGTAATGATAATTTTAGGGTAAACTGAGTCATGAACATATAGGAGCATACTTAACGATGTCGAAAAGAAATTTGAAAAGTATGTTGTTGTTGTTGTTGTTGTTGTTGTTGTTGTTCAATGCCCACAACGAGTCAGTTTACTCTCCTGAAAAAGACGTTAAGTGGCGGACTGTAGTAGCTTTCCTCACATCATGAGCGTGCTGATGAAGGTGGACCGAGGTTCCTAGGCAGCTGTGCTATGCTTGGCTTTATCTACGTGGCGTTCACTACTACGATGATCCCATCGATCCACATCTCGTCAGCCAAATTGAAAAGTACTTAGCGTGCTGAAGGAAGTAGCTGAAACACATTCTGTCGACGTACTTCTGCACAGTTGTCTACGTTTTCTTGTCAGTCAATTTTAAGCCTCTTTTTGTTTTATTTCTGAAAAAAATACATATCACCTTCTCCTTTGGGTGGTCAAATCGCAATCACAAAACTAAACAAAACTGCACTGAAATAACATTTGAAACACACTTTGGTAGCTTGGACTTTAACACGGTGTCGGGGAAGTCCGGCCTAACTTGTGGACAGTTGGCTGTGAGGAAAAAGTAGCGCCGTATTGTTCGTCTCCTAGCTACCAATTGACCTGATTCCTGCGCTGTTAGGCTGGACTCAATCAGCCTACCTTTCCAACTGATAAATTCGCTTTGCCGCTTCGCGCGTTTGTTAACATGTCACTGCGTTTAAATAAGAATGACCATTACAACTTTATTTTCTAATTGATGTCACATCTGTTTGTATGCAAAGGAGTGTCTTCTATAATTTCTCAAACCCGCTTGAGATAGCTCAGTCCATCCTGTTTACTCTAACGCTTCGCTGCTGCATAAGTTTCCACTCGTCGGTGTCCTCAAAGGAGTAGCAGAAATCGAGTAAGAATTATAATCGAATATAACGAGTTGATGCACGAAAATTGGATTAATGTGTACACAGGTCCTGTCAAAATTCCTCTATGCTTGTGAGACATGGACAGTTACAGCTGACCTTCAATGAAGGATACAGGCCTTTGAGATGAGATGTTTCCGAAGACTTTTAAACGTCTTGTACAAAGATCGAGTTACAAATGAGGAAATACGAGATAGAATTACAACAGTAATATGGCCTTTTGAAGACCTCTTGGCAACTGTCAAAAGAAGGAAACTCGCTTGGTACGGTCACATATCGAGATCAAATGGTCTTGCAAATACAATCCTCCACGGAAAGGTTCATGGCACACGACGACGAGGCCGTCCCAAAAAGAGATGGGAGGACAACGTAAAAGAATGGACCAATCTCCGATCAGAAGAGTCACAGGCAGCGGCCGCTGACAGATAAGGGTGGCGTGGCGTCATGAGGATGTCTTCATGTGTGCCCTAACGACCTCACCGGTTATGGGATGAACTGAACTGAACTGATAACGGGTTGTGTTCAATGATGACACAACCCGTAAAGGTGATATTTGGAAACGCCCAGTAGCAAGATCTCACACAGTTTAATACTCCAAACAGCCGCTGCATCGGTTTGCAAATTTTCTTAAAAGAAAACACAGCCGATTTAGTGGCTTGAATAATTGCCAGACATATTGAAAAGTTGTTCAGTAACAACTTTTCCAATATTTATAAATGTGTCTATGGTTTCTACAGAGAGATTCACATTAAAAAATAAATGTGCCCAGTAGTTACATATATTCCAGAGTAAACAGGTTCCAGTACTACCAAAAGCAGAGTAGTAAGTAACATGCCCTTTGCAGGACGTCGCTTCTTATATCCGCCACTTATTTGGCTGTTTTAAGTTTTTTTTGGCAGGTAGGCTGGTTGAGAAAGGCAAAGTGTATGACCAATATTACTGGGTAAGCTAAGTGTCAACAAGGAAACGCTTTGGAACTGCAAACAAAACAAAGAAACAAACCAGAACTGACCTTTATCCAAGGCCTAGTAAGCCGCAGGAAGAAAACCACCCACACAAACGTATTACGAACAGCCAAATAAAAGTCCGAAATGTAAACCAAGGATCACATGGGAGAGCACCTTCTAATGGCCGACCAGATGGATTCTTGAACAGAAGGATAACTTTGGTTACCTGGTGCCAGAGACAATCAGAGTGGCTGATTAGAGCAGTGGTAGAGCTTATCGTGCAAAGGTATGGGGTTCTCGCTACCGACAGCTTCAGTCAACCAAGCTGTAAATGGGTACCTGACAGACGGTTGGAGAAGGAAAACGGCAGCGTGGAAGGGAATTGGCACATGGTTTAATACAATGCAGTATTTAACACTTCATCCCCGATAGCAGTGTCTACTTCTGGACTACCTCTAAATGAAATGAATCAGCCACTCATCTGCTTGATTTGACCAGTACCCGATCTAGCTCTTCCACCGCTCTGGACAAAAAAATGATTTTTGCAGCCCTTTATACTTAATTATAAATAATTATTATTTTTAAATATATTTTTTTGGCAGTGGCTGAATTTTTTTTTTTGTAGGTATGTGTTGAACAACAAAAACCTTTTGTTTAATAAAATAATGAAATACATAATAACCGGCAACATGACACAGTAAGATGTATAAAAAGGAGGTAGATATATATTGTTACATTTTTTTAAAACACATAACTCGCAATAATAGCTTGTCAACTTAAGTTGTTTCGGGGCAATTAATTAATTTCTCACTGTACATCCATTTCTTTTAGTTTTTTTTCTTCAAGAATGCCACTGCACCGAAACAAAAAACAATAGTACAATTAATTCACATTTTCATTTCCATTTAATTTGATATTAATTTCAGAAAATTAATATGAAAATAAATTTCAAAATTAAATGATAAATTTCAAAATCACTATTAACGCTTTGCCCTTGAAGAACTATTATTGTACGTGCCCCCATATTCTATTTTTTATTGGTTTTAATTTATTTTAATTTTCTCTCTATTAATCTTGCCCATCCCGCCCCCAATTTGCGGCTTTTGACATTTATTCTGCTCTCCCTCACAAATCCCCCCCCCCCCCCCACCCCTCTAGATCTGGATCTGGTTTGGACAACAGTATCACAGGATCTTTGTTCACTACACAAATTGCACCACAAGTAGGTTTTATTTAAAATTTACTTTGTTATTTTCAAAAGCTGAATCGTTCGTTACAAGTTTTGAAAATCTCGGATATATTACTGAATCCCAACTTCTCTTCCAACGGTCTCTGTCTTGGGCTACGGTGGACCAGTGGATAATGAGTCGTCCATCTGTGGCATCGTGAATGTTGTTGTGGGATGCAAGGGAGTCAACCAATGGGTTGTTTGTCGCCCACGTGGTCGTTTCTTGTCTCTGGGGTACAATATAGCTGTCGCTGTGCTCCAACAATCGTCCGTCTGTCGCAGTTAGTGCCCTAAACGATGTTTTATCTTATCTGCATAAATAACTGCATCTTCTATCAGGGACAATTGACGTATATCCGAGTTGTGAAGACATTTTGTGCGCTGGCTATGAAGCGTGAGGCCGACCATGCGTCTCTTGAGGAAGGCTTGGGTCACTCTAAGTTTGGACTCAATCTTATTCGTGTGTGTCCATGTTTACGCTACATAGCATATTGCAGGTAGTTTTGTTTCGACAAATGGGCCCTTGCGATTTTTGACGGGAAATTCCGCTGAAATGACCCGATTTGGGCCACTAGAAGACATTGTGCGGTATTAGACGATCCGGCTGTACTCCAATCACAGAAAGCCTTCCTGAAATGATTTAAGCAATGCCCCGATCTCAGCAAGAAATATGTGGAGTACATTGAAGATAGTTATGGTTTCAAACCTCCAGGTGAACACTTGTATTTTTCGGCCCAAAGGTAGGATAGTTTTTTAACACACCTCATACGTGTTGAAGGGTAGTGTCGACAACTCACACATTTGTCTCACCCCGGCTGTTATCTCCGTTGTTTAGGTTAGGTCATCTGTTGCTCTTACTACAAGCTGGCACTCTTGGTCTATTTTAGTGAAGAAGAATCATCGTCATTGCACACGGTTTAACCCATAAGTGCTCCGTTTTCTTTAATATTTTTGAAAAATATCAGCACAATGCACGAACGGGGCGGGGGATCCCGGCAGGGATATTACTGGCGAGGGTCCCTTAATAGATTGGGTAGATTTGTATTATAATTCTGAATTTTGGCCGGGCAGCGACTGTTAAGTCTACCCTTTTGTATTTCCAACTCTCGAAGGATTTTTAACGTATGCGACACTGCACACGGGCGTCCGATCTCTTCTACCCAGAGGTCAGGGGAAATACCAGAAAGTCCAAATGAAAAACAAATCTGATTTGCGTCTGCACCGTGATCTGATACCCCGATCTCCAGCACCCTAGGCCGACGTCTTACCTCGATGCCACTCAGTCCTGATACCTTGTTGCTGTGCTATTCTCTAGTAGCTGACCTTGTGCTCCGTAATCGTCTAGAATGGCACATAGTATATATCTCATTGTTTAATACGTGTGGAGCGCGTGGCCGAATGGTTTCAAGGCCTGCCTGCCGACAAGGAGGGCAGCTGTTCGAATCCCCGGTATGGCATTTGTTGTTTTTCTGTTGGGGGTGAAATAAACAATCATAGCCAGCACACGACGTGGTGACAGCAGTGGCGAAGCTGCCTGTAGTCCTCAGCCTTCCTAACCCCTCGACTACCCCAGTAATGGGAAAAATGTCGTATGACAGTTTTTTGTTGTTTTTTGTTGTTTTTTTAATACGTTAGAATTCTGGTGGGTTTGTTTGTTTTGTTTTTTGGTTTTTTTTGTGTGTCATTCTTTTTATTTATTTCAATGCGCTTAAAATATGATCTGTCGTCCATAGTCTGTCAGCCCCAGATCGAGGCAGTCCGCGGCATATCCGGCTATGTCCACAGTCTGACCCCAGATCGAAGCAGTCCGCGGCATATCCCGATATGTCCATAGTCTGACCCCAGATCGAAGCAGTCTGCGTTATATCCGGCTATGTCCATAGTCTGACCCCAGATCGAAGCAGTCCGCGTCATATCCGGCTATGTCCGTAGTATGACCCCAGATCGAAGCAGTCCGCGGCATATCCGGCTATGTCCATAGTCTGACCCTAGATCGAAGCAGTCCGCGTCATATCTGGCTATGTCCATAGTCTGACCCCAGATCGAAGCAGTCCGCGTCATATCTGGCTTTGTCCATAGTCTGACTCCAGATCGAAGCAGTCCGCGTCATATCCGGCTATGTCAACCTTCTCCTAACCAACCATGCAGAACAACATAGATCTTCACGGTGGTTGTAAGATCGGTTCGACTTGACATTATATAATCGTAAAGTTGGGCGGCCTAGCTGGATTCGAAGTGTTGACATGACTCTCCCATTTGCATGCCTGATGTATGTAACTGTCGGCACATTTGAGAAATAAATCTCATGTTTACAACCTGGCGGGCAGTCACAACAACATGGCTGCTGACCTTCCAAACTGCTCGGCATTAAACTTTCAGAATACAAAACACACAGACGCATCAAAAACAGACATGACATTGTCGCCGTCAATCACTCAACTCTTGTTAGTATTGTTTGATAACGAATATAAAAGTGGGAATCATTCAAATATATGGGCGTTCAATTGTATTGTGTAAAGTAGAAACTTGGACCTGGAAACGGAGAACAGTTCACACAATAAGCATTTGGAACTTGGTTCTTCAGAAGACAAACGAGTTTGTTTGATAGATAGGAAATTAAAAAGTGAGGTCCTGGAACAAGTCAAGGTAGATAAAATACTTCTGAAGGGAATAAAAAGCAGAAAGACTAAATAAGTTGGTCATGCTAGGAGACAGGACAGTTTGCTGAAAGTTATATTGAAGAAAAGAGTGGAGGGCGAGAGAGCCAAAAGGCGATAAAGGTACAAATGGACGGACAACATCAAGATGTAGTTGGAACAGTCTGACTGAGTGTACAGACCTGACACAGGACAGAGACAGCTGGAGATCCATTACCGTAAACCTTCAATGCGGAGGCGGCACCTGATGATGATGACGAACATAGTATCTGTTGGATACGTTCGTTCATGCCTTCGTGTAATTGTACAACTGTCTGTGAATGCTTCCTTGCCGGAAACCAGAATTGACATTGTTTGACGTGTGCAACAATTTCTCAAACTTAATAGTTTTGTGTTCTTGCAGAGATTAGGTTTCTGCACGTCAGTTTTTCTACTCTTAGCTCTTCTAGCGCTGTAACTTTAACAGCATTATACGAGGTGTGTTCAAATGAAACCGGACCTAACTGCAAAAAGTGAACCTACGTTCGATGCGCATGATGACGTCACTTCAGGTGTAAACAGCATATACCAACCGTCAAGTTTTCAATATTTCATTATCCTCCGACTCATAGTTTCCTCAGCAGACAGTTGAAAACATGGCGGGTGTGATATGGAATCTGTCCAGAGTTTATCAGCGAGCGGCGATTCGGTTTCTAACAACTGAAGGATGTCGACCAGTTGATATTCATCGCAGAATGCAGGCAGTGTATGGTGACAAAAATGTGGCGAATGTAAACTCCGGCGACGGTCCACCCGAATTGCTGCATCAATTTTGGTGATGCCGTCTTCTGACGCAACAATGTGCGCCTGACCTGGTCTCGGAAGATCTTTCGTTATCTCACGTCCTTCTTTAAACATCGTTGTCCAGTTCTTCACTGTTTTTGTCGACACATTTGTGTCCTCATAAACTGCCTGCATTCTCCCAGGTAACTACCCACCGTGTGCATGCGTTAAGACAGCATGATTCTAGCAATATTAAATAAAGTTACTCATTCGTCAAATTCGTCATCTTCTTCTTCTTCTGCGTTCGCTCTCAATCTCCAGCTGCCAAGCCTGAAACTGACTTTGCAAGTAGCAGGATGTAGTCCGAAGAATAGAATACGTTGTTTCGCTAGTGTACAGATTGACTGCGGTATTTGCATCTTTCGGTCCGACACATCCGTCTTCGGCAGGAGGCATTGTTTGAGTACGGGTTAGTCTTCCCTCTTCGATCATATCTGCTCAGCCGGTCTGCTCTGTTGCAGCCTGTTATACAGTATCACCACGTGGAGGTGTAGAAGGGTCTTAGCAGCTCTGGTTCTATGGACCCTGACACTAGCAGCCAGCTACGGGTCGCTGACCCTGACAATAGCAGCCAGCTACGGGTCGCTGGCCCTGACAATAGCAGCCAGCTATGGGTCGCTGACCCTGACAATAGTAGCCAGCTACGGGTCGCTGACCCTGACAATAGCAGCCAGCTACGGGTCGCTGACCGCTGCATCTCATGCTCTGCTCGTCATCTTGATCCCGTTTGTTCATCTGACCCTGACTAACATTGTCGCATAGTGGTAGAATTGTTGTTGTTAAAAATGCCCATAATGAGTAGGTTACTCTTGTGTACGCTGTGAAAAGGACGTTAGGTGGTGGTTAGCAATAGCTTTCCTCACATCTCGAGCGTGCTGATGAAGGTGGAACTGGGTCCTCCGTGCGCTTGATTGGCGTCATTTGCGTGGCGCTTACTACTACGGGGATCACGTCGATCCCTCAACTCGTTATCCAGGCTACCGTAAAAACAGCCCGTCTACGAGGAAGCCGAGGTGAGGGTCTTGGCCAGTATATTTTGCCTGACCCTGACTAGCATGTCTGATCAGTATATTTTGCCCGACCCTGACTAACATGTCTGATCAGTATGTTTTGCCTGACCAGAAGTTAGTCTTCCTCCCCCAAAATGGTAGAATAGGAGTGTCTAAGTGAATTGAATTCTTATTTGCAAAACTTATGTTGTCTCTACTTTGCACATTATTAATATTATCGTTTTCTCAATGCCAATGTTCAATTTATGTCTTTGACTTCTAGATTCGTGTGACCTACTAATAGTACAAAAGAAACAGAGCATACTGGCTACACAAGAAATGATGCGTATTACCAGTTGAACAGAGGAGAGCAGGTCGTGGTCTTCAGACTCTGCACAGGCCACGACAGACTGAGGTACCATCTATTCAATAAACTGAAGAAAGATGCTACTGATGAGTGCACCTGTGGTACTGAGAAGATGAGCCTGAACATCTGCTGCAAAATTGCACGACCTACAAGGACCGGAGAAAGCACATGTGGCCATCCCCAGTGCCAGCACTAGACAAGCTCTATAGCAGTGTCGACAGCCTCAGTATTTCCGCTACTTTGTTTGAACAAACTCAAGTTGACGTCTGACAAACATACGAAGAAGAAGACGACGAAAAAGAAGACGAAGAAGAAGAAGAGGAAGAAGAAAAAGAAGAAGCTATCCCTAACTTATCTTATTTTCTTTTTTCAGATGTTCCATTAATTTTGTTCACGTTTTAGTTAGCAGAACTATGTCAGTCATATCCAGGGGTCAGAAGAGCGAGTACTTGCTTTAATGCGGAGAGACCTGATGATTATCAAACTTGTCATTACGCAGCGTTCTGTGTGTTTTACGTTTGAGTCTCCTAGTTTACGTGTTTTTAAACAAGTATTTTAAAAACCACAGAACGTAAAAAACTGAAGCTAATGAACTTTGCTGTCTGGGACTTAATTTTGCCATCTGGGACTTTTTTATTTGGTCATGGTACCATAGCACATGTCGTAATCTTGTTTGAGTATTTTTGTGCCTCTTTCTCTCGTTTTTCTTTATCACCCACACACTCTCTTTTTCTCTCTCTCTCTCTCTCTCTCTCTCTCTCTTTCTCCCAATCTCTCTTTCTGCGTCTTTCTGTGTTTTGTCCCCATTTTATTTCTCATTATATTATTCTTATTTGTCTACCCAGTCTGATCTTATGTTTCTCTCTCACTATTTTCTCTCTTCCAGTTTATATGTATCTTTCTATATTTCTTCTTCTTTGTTCTCTATTATTCTATGATTCTAACCATTTCTCTACACTGCGTGGCTCTCTGCTTTCCTTATTGTTTCTCTCCCTCCCACTTCTCTCACTTTCTACCATTCGTCTTTTCCGCCCTCTTCCTCTCTACCTGTTGTTTAAATCTTCCATTCTCTTTCTCTTGGTTTTTTGCACCCTCTTTCACTCTATTTTACTATCTTTCTCCCTTCTCTACATCCTTCTTGTTCTTCTCGCTCGCTGTTTCTCTCAATCTAATTTATATTGTTCATATTCTCTCTTTCTACCTCCTTCTCTCTCTATCTCTCTCTTTTTTTCTTTGTCTTGCCTCTCTTCGATTCACGCTCTCTGTCTTCCAGTCACACACTCTCTCTCTTCCTCTCTCCCTCTTCTTCTCTCTCTCTCTCTCACTCTCTCTCTCTCTCACTATCACCCCCACTCCCTATTTCTCCCACAAAACTATAAAAATGATCAACAATTTCCCATCAGCATTCTGTTATCATGAATATAACTTTTTAAATAGCTATTCACGCGGACAATTCCACGCGCTACTCATTAACATAAATGGCTACATTAAACCAGCTGTTTTTAAGAGCGTGCCCTGGGAATATCGAAGTCTTGTGAAAATTGAATCCTAGTAACATGTTTTGACACGTGCACTGGACGTCAAATTGTACAGGAGATTTTTCTTGTTCAAGGACAAGCTTAAAAGCAAAGGCGTCAAGGACAATAAAGATTAAGATATTTTATAAGAAAAGTAGCTAGATAGGACTAGGTCAGTGTCGTTACCAGTTGCCTAGTTGGGGAAGGGCGGTGGGGGTGGGGGGGGGGAGGCGATCAGCCCATTTCTGAACTTTTAGGGATGGTAGTTTGGTCTACTGCAAGAAAACGAAAAGTATTTAAAGTCTTTGTGTTTTTATTATATGATTGTTCATTCGATTTTCGTGCAATTTTCCTTAGCAACCATTCTGTTGCACCTAGTTACCGAATCACTACATAATCCAACAGTTCCATTCTGACTAAAAGTGCGAAATAATTATAATCTCAAACTTTGTAGAAGTAAGAAGAACTACGCAAGGGAATATAGCTCTAATAATGTGTTTTCTTTGCAAAAATGAAATGTTATACTTCTTGGCTCTCACAAGACGAAATAGATACGCGAAAGGAAGACCCTTTCAAATTTTGCAGTTTAGTCAAAAAATTGTCTTGGTGTGAACTCAGCTCCAAATACTGCAATACTACTATACGAGTTCTTACCACAATCGATGCGCGTGTTCATAGATTTGAGAAGAGTCGTTTTCTGAATTAAAATCTAGTGCATTGGGTACATTGCAAAGAAGGGTCAAGGCTACCACAAACAGATACCAGTATGACGTACGAAGAGTCAAAACGGCTTATCAATGCCAGATACATGTCCAAATGGGAAACCGAACATACTGGTTACACCAAAAACGATGCCTATTACCAGTTGAACCGAAGAGAGCAGGTCGTTGTCTTCAGACTTCGCACTGGCCACAACAGACTGAGGTACCACCTTTTCAACAAATTGAAGATAGGGTGTACCGACGAATGCCCGTGCGGTACTGGTAAAATGACCACTGAACATCTGCTGCAGAACTGCCCGACATACGAGGATCAGAGAGAGCAGATGTGCCCATTGCCAGTGGAACTGCAAGACAAGCTCTATGGTAGTGGCGAGAGTCTCAGGATGACCGCCGCTTTTTTCGAGAAAATAATGGTTACTGTCTGACTGCGTACGCAGAAGAAGAAGAAGAAGAAGAAGAAGAAGAGTACATTGCGGTTTTCAAATCATGCCATTTTGTCTATAGCAGTGTTTCTCAAACTTTTTACACCGCGGACCGTTGAAAACAGGAAACATTTTTCGGACCCGTGAAGTTAACTTAACTTAACTAAACGTCTTTAAACTGGTTTAGAAGACTCTGCAAAGTATGTATACAACCAGTATCATTTACATCACCTTGCTCTAAAAGCTATGCGCATCTAATATATTCTTAAATCCATTAACTATCAATGCCTCCACTACCTCCTGTGGCAATGCATTCCAAGCATTCACCACTTTCTGAATAAAAAAATATTTCAAAATATCTAATCTGGACTACTCTTTAGTTAATTTGTAGCTATGCCTTCTTGTTCTCGTGGGTGGATGTATTTTTTTAAAAACTTGTTATAGTCCAAATTAGGAACACATTTTCGCCGACAGCTTAGACAGAAATTAAAAAACTAATTATTTGAAATAACTTGTCTTCCGAAATACCACAACACAGTATTAGCAGATAAATTCACCTCTAAAACATGTCTATCAATTTCCGATTAACCTAATTTACATTTAGCTATATTTGGAGATCTAGACATTTACGCAACAACAAAAAATAACAAAAACAAAACAAAATTTAGATGAGCTCTTGTTTCCAAAAAGTACGAATACTTGTGTAAAGCTGACGTCATGTGAGTTAAAAAAAATGAGCTCATCAGAGCTTAGATTAACGCAAGGTGACCTACACAGTTAAGAAATTAAGCCACAATACCTGCCGAATACGGATGTGTCGGACCGAAAGATGCAAATATCGCAGTCAAGCTGTAAACTACAACACAACGCATTCCGTTCTCTGGACTATATCCTGCTACTTGCAAAGCTCTGTTCAGAGCTTGGTAGCGGGAGATTGAGAAAGAACGCAGAAGAAGAACACGAAGAAGCCACAATAATTTGTTCGCGGACAGGTGGAAAATTTCCGAGGGCAAGACACGGTCCGTGGACCAGTGATTGCTAAACACTGGTCTACAAAGCATCAATTGACAGACGAAAAAGACTTCAACAATATCATCCACAATTCTCTTAACAGAAAGGAAAAAAAATTCATTATTAGAATGTTGATATTCCATTTTTTACTTCAGAAGTTAACATGGTATCTTAAATAGTTTTTTGTTATAAACGTCGTTTTGGCTTTTTGTGTAAATAGCAGAATGTTTGGCTTGGCTTCGTTCGTTCTCAATCTCCCACTACCAAACCCCGAAAGAAAAAACAAGAGAACGGAATGTGTTGTGTCGTAGTATACAGCTTGACTCCGATATTTCTCCTTTCGGTCCAACACATCCGACTTCAGCAAGCATTTTTTGAGTACCGGGTTAGCATTCCCTCTTCGATCCCATCTCCTTAGCCGGTCTGCACTGCTGCAGTCTGTTATCCAGGATCACCACGTGGAGGTGTAGAAGGGTCTTAGCAGCTTTGGTTCGCTGGCTCTGACGCTAGCATTCAGCTATGGGTCGCTGACCGTTGCAGCTCATGCGCTGCAGAATGTTTGTTGCGTATTGAAATGCGTGGCAAACGCGTGAAACCCCCCTTTCCGGTCGACAAAAACTAGCTACGCCTCAGGTCGTTACAAAAGTGGGGCGACTGACAGTGGTGGATAAACTTGACATTGTGATCTCTAATATGCATAATGATAATACTAATAATCAATAATAATTCGCATGGATCGTCTGTGACCCCGAGTTATGGCGAAGGTAAAAGAGGCTTATAGTTCTGATTAGGTGCAGCAATCTGTTGTAGTTAATGTTTATCGGGCGTCCCTGGGGACGCCTTCAAATGAGACAAAGTCTTTCCCACCCTTGAATTCCACAGCTAGGTACAAAATCTGGCAGGCCGAGACATGATCAAGGATAGACATGCTGCGACGGTCCGTCAAATAAACGATAAGGGGACGGCATGCCCTAGTGGTTAAGTGACACGGCCCACAACCCAAAGGTGTTTGGTTCGCTCCCCTTCACAGCACCGGCCGTTATCCCGGGGAAGCAAACCCTTACATAAAATGCACGCTTAAGTCAGATGCACTGGGCCGACAGGCGCAAAATAAAAACAGTACAACGCACACCGCCGCATTGGGGAAAAGAAAAACAAAACCAAAGCAAATATAAATATATTTTTTGTTAAATTTGTAATTAACGATACTCACTAGGTAGACCCTGGTACCGTTACAATAAGACGTGAGCGTCCCCTCCCCTCTACTATTATGCTGAGTAAGTAGCATATCCTTTACAGAACGTAGCTTCTTACAACCTCCAGCTATTTTTATTTTTTTTTTTTTTTTTTTTTTGCGTTCGCCTTATTTCTCTAATCCCCAAGGCGGGCGTGCGTTGCACTGTGGTTTTTATTTTGCGCCTGTCGGCCCAATGCATCCGACTTCAGCATGCATTTTATGTAAGGGTCTGCTTCCTCCTGCATTTTCTAAGGGTTTGCTTCCCCGGGGTAACGGCCGGTGCTGTGATGGGGATCGAACCCAGCACCTTCGGATTGGGAGCCGTGCCACTTATCCGCTAGACCACGCCGTCCCCTGTCTCCAGCTATTTGACTGTTATAAGTTTCTTGGCAAGTCTACAGTACTTTAGGTTGCCATGACTTTCGGTACGTGGAGGTACAATCGCCCGAGAAAAAAACCAAGTAGGACATGGTGGGAATCGAACCCGATACAATTGTATTGTGAAAGTCGAGCTACTTTCACCCCTAGGCCAAGCAGCCTCCCTTTACTGGACTAACCCATCCCAAATACTACAACAATCAATTCATGCAAGCCGTCTGCGTACTCTCGAAAATCATTTAAATCATTGCCCCATTAGCCTTGAAGGAATCCAGTCCATAAGCTGTTTCACTTGGTATCAAAGTGCATGCCTTTTTTATGCACACTTTCTTCATTACAGCCGTTGTTTGTACCACATTTTTGGTCCATCTACTTTGGCTTTTAGGTTAAAGGGAAAGTACATGGCCTTTTAGCTAATGTATCACATGTGTTTAGAGTGTAAAGGGTTAATGTATCTCCTGCGGTCATTCAACCTCCATGGTGTGAGCTACGTCCACACCTTCGTTTGAAAGACTTTAGCTTTTTTTTTTATTCATCGGCTTCCTTCTTCTATTTTGTTAATATTTTCTGTCAAGTTGACGTGATTACTCTCTATCTCTCTCTTTCTCTCTCTCTCTCTCTATATATATATATAAATATCTCCCTCTCCCTCTCTCTCTCCCTCCCCTCTCTCCTTCCCCTAACCCTCTCCTCCTCTCCCTCTCTCTCCTCCTCTCTCCTCCTCTCCCTCTCTCTCTCCCTCCCCCTCTCCTCCTCCCCTATCCCCCCTCTCTCCATCTCTCTCTCCATCTCTCTCTCCCTCCCCTATCCCCCTCTCTTTCTCTCTCTCCATCTCTCGCTCTCTCAACGATCTCAAGGCTGAACTTATAAACATTTATGCTACCCCGGTACATTTTTTATTCATTTTGTTTTTGCTTTTAAATGTTAAAGTTGTATTCGTTGTAAATGAGGCGGTGTGGCCTAGGGGTGAAACGTCCGTTTCACAATCCCAACGCAGCAGGTTCGAATCACGCTCGTGTCCAGGTTGGCACACATTGGTTTATTTTTCGCCCTACTTCGGACCGAAAGTAATAACAAACTTCCGTACTGCAAACTTGCCAAGAAACTTATAACAACCAAATAGGATGGCGGTTGTTGAAGCGACGTTCTGCAAAGGACATGATATTTACTATTCGTTGTAGCTAAGTTCGATATTTACTGTAACGCTGTTTTCGAATGTTCAAGTCTTGACTATCGAATCAAGTCTGCTACTATTATACGTAAAACTGTTGTGACATCATCTTTAGTGTGTACTTCATTCATAAATTAAATTAAATTGATTTATTTTACATAATAAGGTGAAAGAAGCGTGGATATGTGAGCAACGAACAAACACAGGAATGACGGTAAAGGAGCATTCAAGGTGGTCAAAGAACTGGTAACACCAAGACAAGGCAGGAACTTTATGATCCAAGATAAAAACGACAAGTGCCTTATTGACTCCAGCGCAGTTCTTGTGAATGGGGGACGCGGGCGGGAACTGGTTTCGCACATCAGTTTGTGTGAGACAGGATTGTACACTCTATCCAACTCTTTTCAATATATTCCTTGAAGGAATTATGAGTGAGGCGCTTGGAGGTCACGTTGGTACTGTCAAGATAGGGGACAGAAAGATTACCAACCTTCGTTTTGCAGAAGATATCGACGGGTTGGCGGGTTCAGATGCAGAACTCCAGGAATGGGTCAGAAGATTCGGTGAAACAGCTCTTGACTATGGTATGGAGATAAAAGCTGGAAAGAACAAATTAATGACCAACAAAGCCGAGGGCTTCAACAGTAGGATAAAAGCTAACGGCCAGGAACTCGAAGTGGTTGGCCGTTTTAAATATATGGGTTCAATTGTCACTGATGAAGGATCTTCTTCTTCTTCTTCTTCTTACGCTGTCAGACATCGACCTTTATTTTTTCAAAAAAAGCGGCGGTCATCCTGAGGCTATCGACACTGCCATAGAGCTTGTCTAGTGTTGCCACTGGTAATGGCCACATCTGCTCTCTCTGATCCTCGTATGTCGGGCAATTTTGCAACAAATGCTCAGCGGTCATTTTCTCGGTACCACACGGGCATTCGTCAGTGCCACTTGTCTTCTATTTGTTGAATAGGTGGTACCTCAGTCTATTGTGGCCAGTGCGAAGTCTGAAGACCAGGACCTGCTCTCTTCTGTTCAACTGGTAATAGGCATCGTTTTTTGTGTAGCCAGTATGTTCGGTTTCCCATTTGGTCATGTATCTAGCTCTAATAAGCCGTTTTGACTCTTCGTATGTCACACTAGTATCTGTTTGTGGTAGTCTTGCACCTTCTTTTGCCAGTCTGTCTGCCTCCTCGTTGCCTTGGATGTTGCAGTGGGATGGAACCCACTGTACCACTACCCTTTTTGGTGCGGACTGCTGGCAAAGTTGACAGAGTACTGCTCTTAAATCATTAAGTTCAGTATTTTTCTGGCTTTTTAGCGCTGTGACTACGGCAAGGGCATCTGTAAACAGGACTATATGGTTTTCATTCCTTTTACCTGTCACCATTTCTTCCACTGCCGCCCTCAGTGCCTCTGCCTCCGCTCTGAAATTGCTTGTGTATTTTCCAGTAGCCAATGACAGTGTTATTTTTCTGCCATTTGGTAGGCTCAGGAATGCCCCTGCCCCTCCGTTCTATGTTGTGTTTGTTACAGAGCTGTCGGTGTATGCATGGGTCCAGTCCATGCTTGGGTAGTTTTCCGTTATGTAGCTCATGGTAGTATCTCTTCTTTCTTTTTTCAGTCTGGCAGTTTTTGTTTCCAATACCTGGTATATTTTCAATGACCTCTGGAAATATATGCTGACTCCAGTTAGGTTTTCGTACGGTAGGGATAGACTTTGGTTTTGTTAGTGCGTTCATGGGGTCTTCGTGCATCTTTGCTTTGACTATTTCTGCAAAGTTTCTCCGCCTTAGTTTCCCATTTCCGAAATTGTTTAGGCTCTGGTGCATTGGATGGTCAGTCAGTCTTCTGAGTTTCTCTGATTTCTGCTGGGCTCTGCAGTCTCTTCTGTCGGTCATGGATTGAAGTTTTGTAATCTTTTCAAGTTCTACAATTGGCGTTGACTTCATGCCTCCTGTTATAACTCTCATGGCTTGGTTTTGGAGTTTGCTAATTTTATTGAAGTTCGCCTTTGCTGCTGTTGTCCATGCCGCAATGCCATACTCGAGAACTGGTCTCACTCTTCCAGTGTACAGTTTCTTTAGTATACTTTCGTCTGCTCCCCGGCTTGTGCCAGCAAGTTTCCTCGTGATTGCCATTCTTTCTCTGGCTCTCATGCGGTTTCTCTCGATCTGACTTTTCCATGTCATGCGCCGATCAAATGTGACTCCCAGATAGTTTGGATTGTCGTTTGGCTGCAGGTATTTGCCGTTAAGACTTAATTTGGTGTTTGGGGGTTTGTTTGATAGCGAGAATATCGTACATGTCGTTTTTTTCTCGTTTATTTTGACCAGCCATGAGTACGCCCACTCTTCCAGCGATGTTAGGGCCTGCTGCAGCCGATTACTTGCTATGGTGAAATTCTTTTCAGAGTTCCACATAGCCAGATCGTCTGCAAACATTGAGCTATGGACTCTTCTTTGTATATTCTCTGTTATGTTATTTATATACACCAGGAAGAGTGTGGGTGACAGTACTCCCCCTTGAGGTACTCCCTGCTCAAGTGTCACCTTTTTGCTCATCTGCCTTTGTACTTGAACTCTGGGTGTTCTGTTTTTGAGGTAGTGACTGATCCATTTGTACATTTTCACACAAACTTCACTTCTTCTTAGCTTGACTCTAAGTCCCTCTTTCCAGACTTTGTCAAATGCCTTTTCTAGGTCCACCCAAACCGCTACTGTGTGTTTTTGCTCCTGGTAGGCATCTTCTATTTCCTGGGCTATGAGGATGACCTGATCCTCAGTGGATCTGTGCTGTCTACAGCCTGCTTGCTGTGGAATTAGTTAATGAAGGATCAAAATGTGATGTGTTGGCCAGAATAGCACATACAATAGCGGCGCTTGCACGGTTAAGACTATGCACAAAAATCAGATTAATGCGTACATTGGTCCTGTCAATATTCCTCTATGCTTGTGAGACATGGACAGCTGACCTTCAGCGAAGGATACAGGCCTTGTAGATAAGATGTTTCTGAAGACTTTTAAAGTCACGTACAAAAATCAAGTTATAAATGAGGAAATACGAGATAGAATTACAACGGTAAAAATTCCGTGATCTCTGGGTAGTGAGATTGGACTCCCATGTGCAGTGTTGATTACGTTAAAAAATCCTTTGCAGTTGGAAATTTAAAAGATTGAAAAGGTTTAACAGCCGCTCTCCGGACAAAATTGAAATTAAAAATTTACCCAGGTATTTGTACCTTTCCCCAGGTGGTTTGTTAAGAGCAGCTATAGATGGCGCCTAACTGGCTGTGGGTCTACTTGGCTCTAGTGTTTGAGTCTATTAAGATGGACTCGCACATCGATAAAAACCACCCCCAAGAAATTTATTGTAAACAGACGCTGCATAGTCTTCTAAACCAGTATAAAAACATTAAGTTAAGTTAAGTTATGTTCCTTGAATCCTAAGGTTACGGAACCAGTTATGTTCATGACCCCACCTCTGGTGAATCACAACTCTGGGGAACCATACCTCTAGTAATATGTTCCTTGAAATTTGAAATCACGGAACCATTGATGTTTATGACCACACCTCTGGCGAACTATACCTCTGGTAAACAACGCCTCTGGTACACCACACCTCTGACAAACGACACCTCTTGTACACCACACCTCTGGTACACCACACCTCTGGTTCACTACACCTCTGGTACATCACACCTCTAGGTCACCACATTTCTGGTTCATCACACCTCTAGTACACCACACCTCTGGTACACCACACCTCTCGTTCACTACACCTTTGGTACACCACATTTCTGGTTCACCACACCTCAAGTACACCACATCTCTGGTTCACCGCACCTCTGGTACACCGCACCTCTGGTACACCGCACCTCTGGTACACCTCACCTCTGGTACACCCCACCTCTGGTACACCTCACCTCTGGTACACCCCACCTCTGGTTCACCGCACCTCTGGTACACCTCACCTCTGATTCACCGCACCTCTGGTACACCACACCTCTGGTACACCGCACCTCTGGTTCACCGCACCTTTGCTACACCTCACCTCTGGTTCACCGCACCTCTGGTACACCTCACCTCTGGTTCACCGCACCTCTGGTACACCACACCTCTGGTAACATGTTCAATGAATCCTTAGATCACGGAACCGTTGATCTCATGAAGTGTAAGCCTGCTGATTACTATTCAGCACCTATATCTAATTCACTGCTCTGTTCTCACAACGTTTACTGCTCTAAACACTTTTATTATTTTATTTACCTTGTACTGGAACTATTTACGATACAACACACCTAGAATATTCAAACTACTACTCCACAATCGTGGTACACTTGATTTGGAACATAAATGATGAACAAACTGTTAATGAATTCTTCGCACTTATTTTCATACGTCTAGTACACATACTACATATCGCTCTAACGTTGTCTTTTAGATGTATGTTTCCTGCCTACTCGAAATGTGGAGACAATTTGGAACCAATGCACGTGTGTTGGTCTCGTTACTCGTGGACAGTGCCTCACTACCTCTAGATACCTATGTTGCTTTTAACTTTAATTTGCCCATTCTTAGCTACTCAGTGTTTAAGCTCACAATTTGTCTACTTGATGGATGAAACAAAAAGTGTGACAATATACAATAGATCTTCAAAGAAAATGCGGTATTTCTGTAGGGCTTAATAAGAGGCAATGTTTTCAATGAACACTGACTCCTTTACGTTGATCTAATGATCTACTTCTGCTCCCTTTATGTCAGATCTGACAGCAGCCTGACTTCTCAATGAAAGAAAGTCTTACATTCCTTAACCTTCTGTGTTAATCTGTATCTCTGTATGACCCTTTCGGTGAGAAGGGACGTCTTACTCTCAATTCTCAATTAATCCATTTTTTCACACGTTACTTCGGTTCATCTGAATTTCTGCATGTGTCTTCCTGTTTCTGTGAGACCCAACCGCTCTCTCTCACTTCACTGAATAATTCATTGTTCTAAACGTAATTGGGTGCTCTCTCTCACATCGTTCTGTATAGTTACTTGTTCTGAACGTAGTTGGGTGCTCTCTTCACTTCTTTCTGAATAATTCCTCGTTCTGAACATACTTGGGTGCTATCTCTCTCCCTGCTCCAGCGTCTGAGCTCGTTCCCCGTTGGGGCTGTTGTGTGTTTTCTATTTCGTCATTTACTCTGATGGCCAATCGTCGTCTGCCTTGATTAGCAGACAAGTGGGCATCGCCGCTGACGGGGCTGTTCCGTTTCGCACACATATGGGCCCCTGGCATTCACACCTCCAAAGACCGAGTTTTATTACCTAAAAATAGCAAACATTATAAAACTGCTCTTGCCTTGGTGGCGGTTCTGAAACCTCTGGGTCCCGTCATTTTTGAGTCCGAAATCTATTGGTGGGTCGGCAGTTTGTTACAGCAAGACTCAAGGTAAGTCTTTTTACTTCATTTTTAACAAATCTCAAGACAAATTTCATTCGTCATTTTTATCTAGACTATACTTAATTTTTAACAAGGTTGAAGTCAGTGCACTACGTCATTTTTAACATGACTAGATACGAGTACCATTATTTTATTGTAACATGACTAGATACGAGTACCATTATTTTATTGTAACATGACTAGATACGAGTACCATTATTTTATTGTAACATGACTAGAAACGAGTACCATTATTTTATTGTAACATGACTAGATACGACTACCATTATTTTATTGTAACATGACTAGATACGAGTACCATTATTTTATTGTAACATGACTAGATACGAGTACCATTATTTTATTGTAACATGACTAGATACGAGTACCATTATTTTATTGTAACATGACTAGATACGAGTACCATTATTTTATTGTAACATGACTAGATACGAGTACCATTATTTTATTGTAACATGACTAGATACGAGTACCATTATTTTATTGTAACATGCCTAGAAACGAGTACCATTATTTTATTGTAACATGACTAGATACGAGTACCATTATTTTATTGTAACATGACTAGATACGAGTACCATTATTTTATTGTAACATGACTAGATACGAGTAAAATAATGTTATTGTAACATGACTCACAGCAAGTCTCACTACGTTTACATATTTTTTTAGTCAGAGAGCGGTGAATGCTTGGAACGCATTGCCACAGGAGGTAATGGAGGCAGAGACAATTAATGCATTTAAGAATAAATTGGATCCGCATAGCTTTTAGTGCAAAGTAATGTAAATTAAACTGGTTGTATACAGTCTTCTAAACCAGTATAAAGATGTTAAGTCTTTTTAAGCAAGACCTAAGTCGTCTCATTATGTCTTTTTTAACAAGACTCAAGTCAAGTCTCACAATGTCATCTTTAACAAGGCTTAAGTCAAGTCTCACAATGTCATCTTTAACAAAACTCAAGTCTCACAATGTCATCTTTAACAAAATTCAAGCCAAGTCTCACAATATCATCTTTAACAAGACTCAAGTCTCACAATGTCATCTTTAACAAAACCCAAGTAAAGTCTAACAATGTCATCTTTAACAAGACTCAAGTCTCACAATGTCATCTTTAACAAAACCCAAGCCAAGTCTCACAATGTCATCTTTAACAAGACTCAAGTCTCACAATGTCATCTTTAACAAAATTCAAGCCAAGTCTCACAATGTGATCTTTAACAAGACTCAAGTCTCACAATGTCATCTTTAATAAAACTCAAGCCAAGTCTCACAATGTCATCTTTAACAAAATCCAAGTAAAGTCTCACAATGTCATCTTTCACAAGACTCAAGTCTCACAATGTCATCTTTAACAAAACCCAAGCCAAGTCTCACAATGTCATCTTTAATAAAACCCAAGCCAAGTCTCACAATGTCATCTTTAACAAAACTCAAGCCAACTCTCACAATGTCATCTTTAACAAGACTCAAGTCTCACAATGTCATCTTTAACAAGACTCAAGTCTCACAATGTCATCTTTAACAAGACTCAAGTCTCACAATGTCATCTTTAACAAAACTCAAGCCAAGTCTCACAATGTCATCTTTAACAAGACTTACGCCAAGTCTCACAATGTCATCTTTAACAAGACTCAAGTCTCACAATGTCATCTTTAACAAGACTCAAGTCTCACAATGTCATCTTTAACAAAACTCAAGCCAAGTCTCACAATGTCATCTTTAACAATACTTACGCCAAGTCTCACAATGTCATCTTTAACAAGACTCAAGTCTCACAATGTCATCTTTAACAAGACTCAAGTCTCACAATGTCATCTTTAACAAGACTCAAGTCTCACAATGTCATTTTTAACAAGGCTTAAGTCAAGTCTCACAATGTCATCTTTAACAAAACCCAAGCCAAGTCTCCCAATGTCATCTTTAACAAAACTCAAGCCAAGTCTCACAATGTCATCTTTAACAAGGCTTAAGCTAAGCCTCACAATGTCATCTTTAACAAGACTCAAGTCTCACGATGTCATCTTTAACAAAACTCAAGCCAATTCTCACAATGTCATCTTAAACAAGACTTACGCCAAGTCTCACAATGTCATCTTTAACAAGACTCAAGTCTCACAATGTCATCTTTAACAAGACTCAAGTCTCACAATGTCATCTTTAACAAGGCTTAAGTCAAGTCTCACAATGTCATCTTTAACAAAACTCAAGTCTCACAATGTCATCTTTAACAAAATTCAAGCCAAGTCTCACAATGTGATCTTTAACAAGACTCAAGTCTCACAATGTCATCTTTAACAAAACCCAAGCCAAGTCTCACAATGTCATCTTTAACAAGGCTTAAGCCAAGCCTCACAATGTCATCTTTAACAAGACTCAAGTCTCACGATGTCATCTTTTAACAAAACTCAAGCCAATTCTCACAATGTCATCTTAAACAAGACTCAAGTCTCACAATGTCATCTTTAACAAAACTCAAGCCAAGTCTCACAATGTCATCTTTAATAAGACTTACGCCAAGTCTCACAATGTCATCTTTAACAAGACTCAAGTCTCACAATGTCATCTTTAACAAGACTCAAGTCTCACAATGTCATCTTTAACAAGGCTTAAGTCAAGTCTCACAATGTCATCTTTAACAAAACTCAAGTCTCACAATGTCATCTTAAACAAAATTCAAGCCAAGTCTCACAATGTGATCTTTAACAAGACTCAAGTCTCACAATGTCATCTTTAATAAAACTCAAGCCAAGTCTCACAATGTCATCTTTAACAAAATCCAACTAAAGTCTCACAATGTCATCTTTCACAAGACTCAAGTCTCACAATGTCATCTTTAACAAAACCCAAGCCAAGTCTCACAATGTCATCTTTAACAAAACCCAAGCCAACTCTCACAATGTCATCTTTAACAAGACTCAAGTCTCACAATGTCATCTTTAACAAGACTTAAGTCTCACAATGTCATCTTTAACAAGACTCAAGTCTCACAATGTCATCTTTAACAAAACCCAAGCCAAGTCTCACAATGTCATCTTTAACAAAACTCAAGCCAACTCTCACAATGTCATCTTTAACAAGACTCAAGTCTCACAATGTCATCTTTAACAAGACTCAAGTCTCACAATGTCATCTTTAACAAGACTCAAGTCTCACAATGTCATCTTTAACAAAACTCAAGCCAAGTCTCACAATGTCATCTTTAACAAGACTTACGCCAAGTCTCACAATGTCATCTTTAACAAGACTCAAGTCTCACAATGTCATCTTTAACAAGACTCAAGTCTCACAATGTCATCTTTAACAAAACTCAAGCCAAGTCTCACAATGTCATCTTTAACAATACTTACGCCAAGTCTCACAATGTCATCTTTAACAAGACTCAAGTCTCACAATGTCATCTTTAACAAGACTCAAGTCTCACAATGTCATCTTTAACAAGACTCAAGTCTCACAATGTCATCTTTAACAAGGCTTAAGTCAAGTCTCACAATGTCATCTTTAACAAAACCCAAGCCAAGTCTCCCAATGTCATCTTTAACAAAACTCAAGCCAAGTCTCACAATGTCATCTTTAACAAGGCTTAAGCTAAGCCTCACAATGTCATCTTTAACAAGACTCAAGTCTCACGATGTCATCTTTAACAAAACTCAAGCCAATTCTCACAATGTCATCTTAAACAAGACTTACGCCAAGTCTCACAATGTCATCTTTAACAAGACTCAAGTCTCACAATGTCATCTTTAACAAGACTCAAGTCTCACAATGTCATCTTTAACAAGGCTCAAGTCAAGTCTCACAATGTCATCTTTAACAAAACTCAAGTCTCACAATGTCATCTTTAACAAAATTCAAGCCAAGTCTCACAATGTGATCTTTAACAAGACTCAAGTCTCACAATGTCATCTTTAACAAAACCCAAGCCAAGTCTCACAATGTCATCTTTAACAAGGCTTAAGCCAAGCCTCACAATGTCATCTTTAACAAGACTCAAGTCTCACGATGTCATCTTTTAACAAAACTCAAGCCAATTCTCACAATGTCATCTTAAACAAGACTCAAGTCTCACAATGTCATCTTTAACAAAACTCAAGCCAAGTCTCACAATGTCATCTTTAATAAGACTTACGCCAAGTCTCACAATGTCATCTTTAACAAGACTCAAGTCTCACAATGTCATCTTTAACAAGACTCAAGTCTCACAATGTCATCTTTAACAAGGCTTAAGTCAAGTCTCACAATGTCATCTTTAACAAAACTCAAGTCTCACAATGTCATCTTAAACAAAATTCAAGCCAAGTCTCACAATGTGATCTTTAACAAGACTCAAGTCTCACAATGTCATCTTTAATAAAACTCAAGCCAAGTCTCACAATGTCATCTTTAACAAAATCCAACTAAAGTCTCACAATGTCATCTTTCACAAGACTCAAGTCTCACAATGTCATCTTTAACAAAACCCAAGCCAAGTCTCACAATGTCATCTTTAACAAAACCCAAGCCAAGTCTCACAATGTCATCTTTAACAAAACTCAAGCCAACTCTCACAATGTCATCTTTAACAAGACTCAAGTCTCACAATGTCATCTTTAACAAGACTTAAGTCTCACAATGTCATCTTTAACAAGACTCAAGTCTCACAATGTCATCTTTAACAAAACTCAAGCCAAGTCTCACAATGTCATCTTTAACAAGACTTACGCCAAGTCTCACAATGTCATCTTTAACAAGACTCAAGTCTCACAATGTCATCTTTAACAAGACTCAAGTCTCACAATGTCATCTTTAACAAGACTCAAGTCTCACAATGTCATCTTTAACAAGGCTTAAGTCAAGTCTCACAATGTCATCTTTAACAAAACCCAAGCCAAGTCTCCCAATGTCATCTTTAACAAAACTCAAGCCAAGTCTCACAATGTCATCTTTAACAAGGCTTAAGCCAAGCATCACAATGTCATCTTTAACAAGACTCAAGTCTCACGATGTCATCTTTAACAAAACTCAAGTCAATTCTCACAATGTCATCTTAAACAAGACTCAAGTCTCACAATGTCATCTTTAACAAAACTCAAGCCAAGTCTCACAATGTCATCTTTAACAAGACTTACGCCAAGTCTCACAATGTTATCTTTAACAAGACTCAAGTCTCACAATGTCATCTTTAACAAGACTCAAGTCTCACAATGTCATCTTTAACAAGGCTTAAGTCAAGTCTCACAATGTCATCTTTAACAAAACTCAAGTCTCACAATGTCATCTTTAACAAAATTCAAGCCAAGTCTCACAATGTGATCTTTAACAAGACTCAAGTCTCACAATGTCATCTTTAACAAAACTCAAGTCTCACAATGTCATCTTTAACAAAATTCAAGCCAAGTCTCACAATGTGATCTTTAACAAAACCCAAGTAAAGTCTCACAATGTCATCTTTCACAAGACTCAAGTCTCACAATGTCATCTTTAACAAAACCCAAGCCAAGTCTCACAATGTCATCTTTAACAAAACCCAAGCCAAGTCTCACATTGTCATCTTTAACAAAACTCAAGCCAACTCTCACAATGTAATCTTTAACAAGACTCAAGTCTCACAATGTCATCTTTAACAAGACTCAAGTCTCACAATGTCATCTTTAACAAAACTCAAGCCAAGTCTCACAATGTCATCTTTAACAAAACCCAAGCCAAGTCTCACAATGTCATCTTTAACAAAACCCAAGCCAAGTCTCACAATGTCATCTTTAACAAAACCCAAGCCAAGTCTCACAATGTCATCTTTAACAAAACTCAAGCCAAGTCTCACAATGTCATCTTTAACAAGACTTACGCCAAGTCTCACAATGTCATCTTTAACAAGACTCAAGTCTCACAATGTCATCTTTAACAAGACTCAAGTCTCACAATGTCATCTTTAGCAAGACTCAAGTCTCACAATGTCATCTTTAACAAGACTCAAGTCTCACAATGTCATCTTTAACAAGGCTTAAGTCAAGTCTCACAATGTCATCTTTAACAAAATTCAAGCCAAGTCTCACAATGTCATCTTTAACAAGACTCAAGTCTCACAATGTCATCTTTAACAAAACTCAAGCCAAGTCTCACAATGTCATCTTTAACAATACTTACGCCAAGTCTCACAATGTCATCTTTAACAAGACTCAAGTCTCACAATGTCATCTTTAACAAGACTCAAGTCTCACAATGTCATCTTTAACAAGACTCAAGTCTCACAATGTCATCTTTAACAAAACTCAAGCCAAGTCTCACAATGTCATCTTTAACAAGACTTACGCCAAGTCTCACAATGTCATCTTTAACAAGACTCAAGTCTCACAATGTCATCTTTAACAAGACTCAAGTCTCACAATGTCATCTTTAACAAAACTCAAGACGAGTCTCACAATGTCATCTTTAACAAGACTCAAGTCTCACAATGTCATCGTTAACAAAACTCAAGCCAAGTCTGACAATGTCATCTTTAACAAAACCCAAGTAAAGTCTCACAATGTCATCTTTAACAAGACTCAAGTCTCACAATGTCATCTTTAACAAAACCCAAGCCAAGTCTCACAATGTCATCTTTAACAAAACCCAAGCCAAGTCTCACAATGTCATCTTTAACAAGACTCAAGTCTCACAATGTCATCTTTAACAAGACTCAAGTCTCACAATGTCATCTTTAACAAGACTCAAGTCTCACAATGTCATCTTTAACAAGACTCAAGTCTCACAATGTCATCTTTAACAAAACTCAAGCCAACTCTCACAATGTCATCTTTAACAAGACTCAAGTCTCACAATGTCATCTTTAACAAGACTCAAGTCTCACAATGTCATCTTTAACAAAACTAAAGCCAAGTCTCACAATGTCATCGTTAACAAGACTTACGCCAAGTCTCACAATGTCATCTTTAACAAGACTCAAGTCTCACAATGTCATCTTTAACAAGATTCAAGTCTCACAATGTCATCTTTAACAAGACTCAAGTCTCACAATGTTATCTTTAACAAGACTCAAGTCTCACAATGTGATCTTTAACAAAACTAAAGCCAAGTCTCACAATGTCATCGTTAACAAGACTTACGCCAAGTCTTACAATGTCATCTTTAACAAGACTCAAGTCTCACAATGTCATCTTTAACAAGACTCAAGTCTCACAATGTCATCTTTAACAAGACTCAAGTCTCACAATGTCATCTTTAACAAGACTCATGTCTCACAATGTCATCTTTAACAAGACTCAAGTCTCACAATGTCATCTTTAACAAAACTCAAGCCAACTCTCACAATGTCATCTTTAACAAGACTCAAGTCTCACAATGTCATCTTTAACAAGACTCAAGTCTCACAATGTCATCTTTAACAAAACTAAAGCCAAGTCTCACAATGTCATCGTTAACAAGACTTACGCCAAGTCTCACAATGTCATCTTTAACAAGACTCAAGTCTCACAATGTCATCTTTAACAAGACTCAAGTCTCACAATGTCATCTTTAACAAGACTCAAGTCTCACAATGTCATCTTTAACAAGACTCAAGTCTCACAATGTCATCTTTAACAAGGCTTAAGTCAAGTCTCACAATGTCATCTTTAACAAAACTCAAGTCTCACAATGTCATCTTTAACAAAATTCAAGCCAAGTCTCACAATGTCATCTTTAACAAGACTCAAGTCTCACAATGTCATCTTTAATAAAACTCAAGCCAAGTCTGACAATGTCATCTTTAACAAAACCCAAGTAAAGTCTCACAATGTCATCTTTAACAAGACTCAAGTCTCACAATGTCATCTTTAACAAAACCCAAGCCAAGTCTCACAATGTCATCTTTAACAAAACCCAAGCCAAGTCTCACAATGTCATCTTTAACAAAACTCAAGCCAAGTCTCACAATGTCATCTTTAACAAGACTTACGCCAAGTCTCACAATGTCATCTTTAACAAGACTCAAGTCTCACAATGTCATCTTTAACAAGACTCAAGTCTCACAATGTCATCTTTAACAAAACTCAAGACGAGTCTCACAATGTCATCTTTAACAAGACTCAAGTCTCACAATGTCATCGTTAACAAAACTCAAGCCAAGTCTGACAATGTCATCTTTAACAAAACCCAAGTAAAGTCTCACAATGTCATCTTTAACAAGACTCAAGTCTCACAATGTCATCTTTAACAAAACCCAAGCCAAGTCTCACAATGTCATCTTTAACAAAACCCAAGCCAAGTCTCACAATGTCATCTTTAACAAGACTCAAGTCTCACAATGTCATCTTTAACAAGACTCAAGTCTCACAATGTCATCTTTAACAAGACTCAAGTCTCACAATGTCATCTTTAACAAGACTCAAGTCTCACAATGTCATCTTTAACAAAACTCAAGCCAACT
>JAVGWX010000010.1:70927285-71139785 GCA_036924085.1 Ariolimax columbianus | reverse complement strand
ATCTTTTACGGCGATGAAAATATTTAGTTCCTCTAAAACATACATTGCTGTACATCTACATACATCATAATAGAATTGAGAGACGCAGTGGTCTCCAGGTAAAGTGTCCGCCTCGAGTGCCGAAGGTCGCGGATTCGAATCACGGTGGAGACCGGGATTTTTTTCACGTGGATCTTCTGGCAAAAATTACAAAAATTGCAAAAATTCCTGATTTCTGGGTAGCGAGATCGGACTCCCGTGTTCAGTGTCGAGCAGGTTAAAAGATCCTTGGCAGTTGGAAATCGAAAAGAGTAGGCTTAACGACCGCTGCTCGGACAAAGTTGAAATTAAAAATCTACCCAGGTTATTTGTACCTGTCCCCCAGGCTGCTCGATGACATACGCTACGGAAGGGGACATCCAACGTAGCCACGTTATTGAACGCCATCAACTGTACTACTAGTATGCCCTTGACACCAACAATATTATAATCATCGTGTCCTTCAGAGTCTGTTAAGAGCAGCTAAAGATGGCGTCTAACTGTCTGCGGGTCTACTTAGCTCTAGTGTTTGAGTCTAATAAGATGAACACTCTTTAGAGTGAGGATTGAGGATTCCGTGGCGAAGTGATTAAGCCGCTAGCCTCGTGATCTGGTGGTGTGCGTTCAAATTCGGACTCCGCCATCTTTTTCACGGGTGCTTGATGCAGAGTTCCCTGCATCTCGTAGCCATCTCTTAGTCGTCTTGTCCTTGACTTGCCACTGAGATCGGGCGGCACGAGACGAGAGAGTGAGGATAAAAAGTAGCGCAGTTAATCCTTATTAAAAAATAGCGCTAGCAAATAAATTATGCCATCATCGTCTTCGATGGGTGGCGGCCCTTTGCCTTGCCTTTATAGTCTCCTGAACCAGTATACAAATTAGTATTATTCTTTTCGATTTCCCACTTTCTCACTACCCAGAGATCAAAGAAATTTTTTGCCAGAAGATCCACGTGAAAAAAATCCTGGTCACCGTGATTCGAACACGCGACCTCTAGCACCCGAGGCGGACACCTAAACTCGAGACCACTGAGTCTCTCAATTCTATTATGATGTATGTAGATGTACAGCAATGTATGTTTTGGAGGAAGTAAATATTTGAATTGCCGTAAAAGATCAAAGAAAATAATTCGTATTGATAAAGATTAAGCTGTTAAGTTATAATGAGTCACAGACGTATTTTCAATAAACATATGAGGAGATTTCCACAGATCGTCTCAAAAAGAGACAGCTAAATCGTTTTGACATGAGATGTCGGCCCAGACTGTTCAAGATCGGGTGGCAGTAGAAAGGGCCTAACTCTGAAATTCTTA
The DNA here is from genome assembly GCA_036924085.1 of Ariolimax columbianus. Classification (NCBI taxonomy): domain Eukaryota; kingdom Metazoa; phylum Mollusca; class Gastropoda; order Stylommatophora; family Arionidae; genus Ariolimax; species Ariolimax columbianus. Next base: position 71,138,455 of record JAVGWX010000010.1, on the reverse strand, counting down.
CTCAAACTAACATATGCATCTGCAAAAGTCCAGATACGATTAACGGGATATATTGTTCGCATGCCAGATGAGTGCTTTCCCCCGACAGTGGGTTATAGGATGAGCTCAGAATAGGAAGACGCACATTAGGAGGACAGAAGAGACGCTACAGATACTCTATGAAATTCTATCTGAAAAGCTTTAACATTGATGTAATCTCCTGGGTTGCTTGCACAGAACCGTTCTACAAGGCGCACTAGCATCACTAAAGGTGCTCAGATCGCAAAGCGAAACTCCATCAACGAGGCTCAGAGTAGGTGTGCAACGCGAGAAAGCAGAGACACGAAGACTCCACAGCTGACTCCCCACATGACTGCTCCGAGTGAGGCAATTATGTGTGCTAGGATTTGAAAATACACCTCACAGCACCAGTCTGATTCTATCACCATCTTCGCTTGCGATGAGCAACTATTATTATTATAATGTTTATGAGCTCTAGCCGTATTTTCAATTATCAACAGATCTCATGGAACAAAAACTGCAAGTGTGGGTTTCACCCGTAGAAGAACTTCCATATCCAACGTGGAGAACCTTAAATAGACTTCGGTCTGGGGTTACCCAATGCAGCAAAGAACCTGATTAGATGTTCATATAGGGGTGTTGGCGTTGATACTTGCGAATGTTGCGCTGTTCAGGATTAAGAACATCTCATTATATGCGCAAACCTATAACACACATGTACGATGGAGGAGCTTCCTAAGGGAAACAACACAGCAATTAGAGTGACAACACTGGACATCTGATACATGGCGTGGTGCATTAGACACGAAACGTATTTACATGTGGAGATTTATTCAGGAAACCACAAATAAGATAATCGATCAAAATCCGTCGCTCCATTGGCAACATCCTGCCAGAAAATGCTTGGCTGCTCTTCCTGCTTCTCTGCAGGTGTAGTCATTTAATCTTAGTTACTTCTCACATTTTTGTCATCGTGAATTTTTGGGTATCTCTCTCTCTCTCTTTCTCTCTCTCTCTCTCTCTCTCTCTCTCTCTTCCCTCGGTGGTTCCACGCAAGAGTATGTCTGGCTATGTTTGATAGCACCTTCCGTAGCATATGTCCTATTCAACCCCATCTTCTTCGCTTAATGTGTTGTTCTAAAGGCTGTTTCTGACTCCTTTCCCATAAGTCTTCATTACTCACCATGGCCTGCCATTTCATGCCCACGTAGGCATCTGTAAATGGAGGACTGGAGTCTTTGTAGTATGGCCTTTGTCTATCTCCATGTCTCTGCTCCCTACATCGGCCCCGACTTGAATATTCTAACGTTCGTGTGAATCTTGAATTCTCTGTATCTCCATAAGTTGTTTAGTGCCAGGAATACCATTCCTGACTTTCCCATTCTGGTTTTTACATCTGTATCTCCTAGTGTATTAATTGTGCTGCCAAGATAGGTAAAGGTATCCACGTCTTCAAACTGCTCTCCATCCAGCAAGATTTGGTTTTTGCTGATACTGTTTATGGAGCATGATTTTCTTCATGTTGATGTTCAGTCCCAGTTTGGTTGATTGTTGTTTCATCCTGTGAAACTTCTCTTGCATTTGGCTCTGACTCTGTGACAAAAGAACAATATCATTTGCATAATCCAGGTCATCAAATTGTGACAATAGTGTCCCTTGAATACCAGTTCTGTTTCCTTCGATTGATGTCTTCATTATCCAACATCAATTGTACCACCATCACGTCCTAGAACGTCATCAATTGTACCAAAATCACGTCCTAGAACGTCATCAATTGTACAACTAGTATGCCCTTGACACCAACAATATTATAATCATTGTGTCCTTCATCATCAATTGTCTTAGTCTACCTATACTTCTACGGGGCATTTGCCAATGTGCAGATCCCTACTCTGGCGTGAGCTGGATGTAGCCGAGAGAAGGATTTCCTGCTTAGTGGGCTAGGCTCGAGCAGCTTATTACTTTGCTGCGTTGGGACAATTGCTGTAGAGGGTTGTTAACCAATGTGCAAGTCCATCTTAATAGACTCAAATACTTGAGCAAAGTAGACCTGTAGCCTGCTAGATGCCATCTAGGCTGCTCTTGACAAACCACCTAATTATGTTATGCCATATCACACAGTTAGTCGCCACTTACAACTTATCTCTGTGGGGCAGTGGTGCTATTCTTGTCCTTGTCATACTAAATACCCCACCAGACCACTAGGGATGTCATCAATTTTACTATCAATGTATCCTTGAAAACCATTAATTGCGCCATCATCATGAACTTGATCATGAACTGTGACATCATCATGAATTTGATCATTAAATGTGACATCATCATGAACTTGATCATTAAATGTGACATTATCATGAACTTGATCATTAAATGTGACATCACCATGAACTTGATCATTAAATGTGACATTATCATGAACTTGATCATGAACTGTGACATCATCATGAACTTGATCACTAACTGTGACATCATCATGTCCATGAACACCAACATTCCATAAACCAACAGCACTATCATGACTATAAACATCATTAATTGCGCCATCATTAAGTCAATGAACATCATCATCAATGTTATGAGTTATACTAACAACATCACTACTAACATCAAACTCACTGTCACTACAAATATTAGGTTTTTATGTCAGTTTAATGATAGTTTCTTAACATAAACTGCTATGTGATTATGGTGTGTTAGAAACTGCATTATCCAATTCACCAACTCAAAAGAAACCAAAAAACGACCTTATTTAGCCTGAGAACTGGTCACTGCAGACTACTATAACATCTATATTCGACTAAGGATCTCACACACGGATGAGTGCTCATGTGGAACATGGGGCCTAAATCCTCAACACATTCTACAGGAAGGTCCATTCTATAGGGAAATGATATACCAGACCTGGCCAGAGGGTGCGGAGCTGAGACAATAGCTGTGGGACAGCCGCTCCAACCTGGAGAAGACTATAGACTTCACCATGCCGACTGGTCCGCAGATATAGCATGACCATATATCCTGAACATAAAGAACAAATTAAGAGAAACTGAATTATGCTAGACCAGTTTGTCTCAACATTTTTATATAACTTGCAATAAATTCAGGTCTTGGTGAAACCTGCAAAAAGAAGTTATTACTTTGACAGCTCAAATTTAGGTAGAGCAATTTGTAAAACTGTTGTTGTTGTTGAATGACCAATTGGTAAAACTGTTGTTGTTGTTGTTGAATGACCAATTGGTAAAATTGTTGTTGTTGTTGTTGAATGACCAATTGGTAAAAATGTTGTTGTTGAATGACCAATTGGTAAAACTGTTGTTGTTGTTGAATGACCAATTGGTAAAATTGTTGTTGTTGTTGTTGAATGACCAATTGGTAAAACTGTTGTTGTTGTTGAATGACCAATTGGTAAAATTGTTGTTGTTGTTGTTGAATGACCAATTGGTAAAACTGTTGTTGTTGTTGAATGACCAATTGGTAAAACTGTTGTTGTTGTTGAATGACCAATTGGTAAAACTGTTGTTGTTGTTGAATGACCAATTGGTAAAAATGTTGTTGTTGTTGAATGACCAATTGGTAAAACTGTTGTTGTTGTTGAATGACCAATTGGTAAAATTGTTGTTGTTGAATGACCAATTGGTAAAACTGTTGTTGTTGTTGTTGAATGAACAATTGGTAAAATTGTTGTTGTTGAATGACCAATTGGTAAAAATGTTGTTGTTGAATGACCAATTGGTAAAACTGTTGTTGTTGTTGAATGACCAATTGGTAAAAATGTTGTTGTTGTTGAATGACCAATTGGTAAAAATGTTGTTGTTGAATGACCAATTGGTAAAATTGTTGTTGTTGTTGTTGAATGACCAATTGGTAAAATTGTTGTTGTTGAATGACCAATTGGTAAAATTGTTGTTGTTGTTGTTGAATGACCAATTGGTAAAACTGTTGTTGTTGTTGAATGACCAATTGGTAAAACTGTTGTTGTTGTTGAATGACCAATTGGTAAAAATGTTGTTGTTGTTGAATGATCAATTGGTAAAACTGTTGTTGTTGTTGAATGACCAATTGGTAAAATTGTTGTTGTTGAATGACCAATTGGTAAAACTGTTGTTGTTGTTGAATGACCAATTGGTAAAATTGTTGTTGTTGTTGTTGAATGACCAATTGGTAAAACTGTTGTTGTTGTTGAATGACCAATTGGTAAAATTGTTGTTGTTGTTGTTGAATGACCAATTGGTAAAACTGTTGTTGTTGTTGAATGACCAATTGGTAAAACTGTTGTTGTTGTTGAATGACCAATTGGTAAAATTGTTGTTGTTGAATGACCAATTGGTAAAACTGTTGTTGTTGTTGTTGAATGAACAATTGGTAAAATTGTTGTTGTTGAATGACCAATTGGTAAAAATGTTGTTGTTGAATGACCAATTGGTAAAATTGTTGTTGTTGTTGTTGAATGACCAATTGGTAAAACTGTTGTTGTTGTTGAATGACCAATTGGTAAAATTGTTGTTGTTGAATGACCAATTGGTAAAACTGTTGTTGTTGTTGTTGAATGAACAATTGTTAAAATATTTGTTGTTGAATGACCAATTGGTAAAAATATTGTTGTTGAATGACCAATTGGTAAAATTGTTGTTGTTGTTGTTGAATGACCAATTGGTAAAACTGTTGTTGTTGTTGAATGACCAATTGGTAAAATTGTTGTTGTTGAATGACCAATTGGTAAAACTGTTGTTGTTGTATGAACAATTGGTAAAATTGTTGTTGTTGAATGACCAATTGGTAAAAATGTTGTTGTTGAATGACCAATTGGTAAAATTGTTGTTGTTGTTGTTGAATGACCAATTGGTAAAACTGTTGTTGTTGTTGAATGACCAATTGGTAAAACTGTTGTTGTTGTTGAATGACCAATTGGTAAAAATGTTGTTGTTGAATGACCAATTGGTAAAACTGTTGTTGTTGAATGACCAATTTGTAAAACTGTTGTTGTTGAATGACCAATTGGTAAAACTGTTGTTGTTGTTGAATGACCACAATGAGTAAGATTACTCTTTAAGTAATGAAAGCCATATAGTTCTGCTTACAGATGCCCTGGCCGTAGTCACAGCGCTAAAAAGCCAGAAAAATACTGAACTTAATGATTTTAGAGCAGTACTCTGTCAACTATGCCAGCAGTCCGCACCAAAAAAGGTAGTGGTACAGTGGGTCCCAACCCACTGAAACATCCAAGGCAACGAGGAGGCAGACAGACTGGCAAAAGAAGGTGCAAGACTGCCACAACCAGATACTAGTATGACGTACGAAGAGTCAAAACGGCTTATTAGAGCTAGATACATGACCAAATGGGAAATCGAACATACTGGCTACACAAAAAACGATGCCTATTACCAGTTGAACAGAAGAGAGCTGGTCGTGGTCTTCAGACTTTGCACTGGCCACAATAGACTAAGGTACCACCTATTCAACAAATTGAAGATAGGTGTCACTGACGAAAGCCCGTGTGGTACCGGTAAAATGACCGCTGAGTATTTGCTGCAAAACTGCCCGACATACGAGGATCAGAGAGAGCAGATGTGGCCATCACCAGTGGCAACACTAGACAAGCTCTATGGCAGTGTCAACAGCCTCAGGATGACTGCTGCTTTTTTCGAAAAAATTAAGGTTGATGTCTGACTGCGTACGAAGAAGAAGAAGAAGATTACTCTTTTGTGCGTCCTGAAAAGGGCATTTAGTGGCAAATTGCAGTGGCTTTCCTCCCAGCCTGAGCATGCTTATGAAGGTGGTCCAGGGTCCTTCATATGGTTGTGCTATGTTTGGCTTCATCTACGTGTCGCTCACTACTAGGATTATCACGTCAATCCCTCACCTCGTTAGCCAGGCTGAAAACAGCCTGCTTCAATGGAGACCTGTGTGGAAGTGAGGTCCACCTCACGTAGCCAGTATATTTTACCTGATCGTGTATGTCTGATCAGTATGTGTTACTTGACCTTGTATGTCTGGTCAGTATATGTTATCTGATCTTGTATGTCTGGTCAGTATGTGTTACCTGATCTTGTATGTCCGGTCAGTATATGTTACCTGACCTTGTATGTCCGGTCAGTATATGTTACCTGACCTTGTATGTCCGGCCAGTATGTGTTACCTGACCTTGTATGTCCGGCCAGTATGTGTTACCTGACCTTGTATGTCTGGTCAGTGTGTGTTACATGACCTTGTATGTCCGGCCAGTATGTGTTACCTGACCTTGTATGTCCGGCCAGTATGTGTTACCTGACCTTGTATGTCCGGTCAGTGTGTGTTACCTGACCTTGTATGTCCAGTCAGTATGTGTTACCTGACCTTGTATGTCTGGCCAGTATGTGTTACCTGACCTTGTATGTCCGGCCAGTATGTGTTACCTGACCTTGTATGTCTGGTCAGTGTGTGTTACCTGACCTTGTATGTCCAGTCAGTATGTGTTACCTGACCTTGTATGTCCGGCCAGTATGTGTTACCTGACCTTGTATGTCCGGCCAGTATGTGTTACCTGACCTTGTATGTCTGGTCAGTGTGTGTTACCTGACCTTGTATGTCCGGCCAGTATGTGTTACCTGACCTTGTATGTCCGGCCAGTATGTGTTACCTGACCTTGTATGTCCGGCCAGTATGTGTTACCTGACCTTGTATGTCCCGCCAGTATGTGTTACCTGACCTTGTATGTCCGGCCAGTATGTGTTACCTGACCTTGTATGTCCGGCCAGTATGTGTTACCTGACCTTGTATGTCCGGCCAGTTTGTGTTACCTGACCTTGTATGTCCGGCCAGTATGTGTTACCTGACCTTGTATGTCCGGCCAGTATGTGTTACCTGACCTTGTATGTCCGGCCAGTATGTGTTACCTGACCTTGTATGTCCGGCCAGTATGTGTTACCTGACCTTGTATGTCCGGCCAGTATGTGTTACCTGACCTTGTATGTCTGGTCAGTGTGTGTTACCTGACCTTGTATGTCCGGCCAGTATGTGTTACCTGACCTTGTATGTCCGGCCAGTATGTGTTACCTGACCTTGTATGTCCGGCCAGTATGTGTTACCTGATCTTGTATGTCCGGCCAGTATGTGTTACCTGACCTTGTATGTCCGGCCAGTATGTGTTACCTGACCTTGTATGTCCGGCCAGTTTGTGTTACTTGACCTTGTATGTCCGGCCAGTTTGTGTTACTTGACCTTGTATGTCTGGTCAGTATGTGTTACTTGACCTTGTATGTCTGGTCAGTATATGTTATCTGATCTTGTATGTCTGGTCAGTATGTGTTACCTGATCTTGTATGTCCGGTCAGTATATGTTACCTGACCTTGTATGTCCGGTCAGTATATGTTACCTGACCTTGTATGTCCGGCCAGTATGTGTTACCTGACCTTGTATGTCCGGCCAGTATGTGTTACCTGACCTTGTATGTCCGGCCAGTATGTGTTACCTGACCTTGTATGTCCGGCCAGTTTGTGTTACCTGACCTTGTATGTCCGGCCAGTTTGTGTTACCTGACCTTGTATGTCCGGCCAGTATGTGTTACCTGACCTTGTATGTTCGGCCAGTATGTGTTACCTGACCTTGTATGTCCGGCCAGTATGTGTTACCTGACCTTGTATGTCCGGCCAGTATGTGTTACCTGACCTTGTATGTCTGGTCAGTATGTGTTACTTGACCTTGTATGTCTGGTCAGTATATGTTATCTGATCTTGTATGTCTGGTCAGTATGTGTTACCTGATCTTGTATGTCCGGTCAGTATATGTTACCTGACCTTGTATGTCCGGTCAGTATATGTTACCTGACCTTGTATGTCCGGCCAGTATGTGTTACCTGACCTTGTATGTCCGGCCAGTATGTGTTACCTGACCTTGTATGTCCGGCCAGTATGTGTTACCTGACCTTGTATGTCCGGCCAGTTTGTGTTACCTGACCTTGTATGTCCGGCCAGTTTGTGTTACCTGACCTTGTATGTCCGGCCAGTATGTGTTACCTGACCTTGTATGTTCGGCCAGTATGTGTTACCTGACCTTGTATGTCCGGCCAGTATGTGTTACCTGACCTTGTATGTCCGGCCAGTATGTGTTACCTGACCTTGTATGTCCGGCCAGTTTGTGTTACCTGACCTTGTATGTCCGGCCAGTATGTGTTACCTGACCTTGTATGTCCGGCCAGTATGTGTTACCTGACCTTGTATGTCCGGCCAGTTTGTGTTACCTGACCTTGTATGTCCGGCCAGTTTGTGTTACCTGACCTTGTATGTCCGGCCAGTATGTGTTACCTGACCTTGTATGTCCGGAAAGTTTGTGTTACCTGACCTTGTATGTCCGGCCAGTATGTGTTACCTGACCTTGTATGTCCGGCCAGTTTGTGTTACCTGACCTTGTATGTCCGGCCAGTATGTGTTACCTGACCTTGTATGTCCGGCCAGTATGTGTTACCTGACCTTGTATGTCCGGCCAGTTTGTGTTACCTGACCTTGTATGTCCGGCCAGTATGTGTTACCTGACCTTGTATGTCCGGCCAGTATGTGTTACCTGACCTTGTATGTCCGGCCAGTTTGTGTTACCTGACCTTGTATGTCCGGCCAGTATGTGTTACCTGACCTTGTATGTCCGGCCAGTTTGTGTTACCTGACCTTGTATGTCCGGCCAGTATGTGTTACCTGACCTTGTATGTCCGGCCAGTATGTGTTACCTGACCTTGTATGTCCGGCCAGTTTGTGTTACCTGACCTTGTATGTCCGGCCAGTATGTGTTACCTGACCTTGTATGTCCGGCCAGTTTGTGTTACCTGACCTTGTATGTCCGGTCAGTTTGTGTTACCTGACCTTGTATGTCCGGTCAGTTTGTGTTACCTGACCTTGTATGTCCGGCCAGTTTGTGTTACCTGACCTTGTATGTCCGGCCAGTATGTGTTACCTGACCTTGTATGTCCGGCCAGTATGTGTTACCTGACCTTGTATGTCCGGCCAGTATGTGTTACCTGACCTTGTATGTCCGGCCAGTTTGTGTTACCTGACCTTGTATGTCCGGCCAGTTTGTGTTACCTGACCTTGTATGTCCGGCCAGTTTGTGTTACCTGACCTTGTATGTCCGGCCAGTATGTGTTACCTGACCTTGTATGTCCGGCCAGTATGTGTTACCTGACCTTGTATGTCCGTCCAGTATGTGTTACCTGACCTTGTATGTCCGGCCAGTATGTGTTACCTGACCTTGTATGTCTGGTCAGTTTGTGTTACCTGACCTTGTATGTCCGGCCAGTTTGTGTTTCCTGACCTTGTATGTCCGGCCAGTTTGTGTTACCTGACCTTGTATGTCTGGTCAGTTTGTGTTACCTGACCTTGTATGTCCGGCCAGTTTGTGTTTCCTGACCTTGTATGTCCGGCCAGTTTGTGTTACCTGACCAGATGTTAGTCTTCTCTCTCCTTCGGTAAAACTGGAAATATAATCAAAGAATAATAATTGTCTGTGACTTTTAAATTGACTTTATTTTATATGAATCACTGAAAACTCTCTAACTCCCTGCGGAGGATAGGTTTTTTGACAAATAGCTGTCAAGCATGTATAGCATATACAAATCTTTCCAACATTTTGCAAAATGGTAATTATATATATTCAATATTAATATAATAGTAATAATAAAAACAATTACTGTGTGATATGTTGTCATATGAATATAAAACAGTCATCCTGGCATCACAGATCCTGGTCACTCATGTAAGTAGTCAGCTGTAGAAGCGGCATGCTTTCTCTGAACCTTGAAAATGGAGTCCAGCTCTATGATCTGATCACCTTGTGTGACGCTAGTGCACCAGGTGGAACAGTTCTGTGCAAGCATATTCCAGGAAGTGACATCAATGCTGAAGCTTTTCAGGGACACTTTTAATAGTCTCTTTAGCAATTCTTGTCCCCCTGATGAGCGCCTGCCTGTTATGAGCTCACCATTTAGAAGCTACTTGGACAGGCACACATCAAGCATGCAATCCACATGGACAGGAACACATCAAGCACGCGATCCACAAGTCCCGTCCATCTGATCGGGGCTTGTCGTGGAAGCATATGAATGCTCTACATGTTTGACTTTCTAATAATTTCATAGTTAGGACCTTTGTCCTACCATCTGACCCTGAGCAGATTATATATGCTGAAGTGTCTGCTAGACAATGTCCATGTTTTGCAGGCATTCAGCAAAGTCGTTAACCTTACAGCACAATACCCTTTTACGCTGGTAGCGACACATTCAAGTTAGTTGGCAATATTGAAAAGTAAAATTACAAAAACTCACTACTCCCAACAAGATACAGATTAAATGTTAAATGTGCACTGACAATAGGGGGATGCTTGGTCTCTGCCCACAATTGTCAGCTAAGTTGGGTTTTATTTTTAAGTTTTTAAATTTTATTCAATCACAACTTCTAGTGGAACCATTAAGTTTCAACAAAACACTGATTGAAATACACTTTGTAAGGTCTTTAGTTTAGTTTTTTAAATGGGTGTGTGTTTGATGTATTTCTATATATATATATATATATATCTGTGTGTGTGTGTGCATGCATGTGTGTGTGCATGTGTGTGTATGTGTATGTGTATTTGGGTGGATGCACCTGTGATTGTTAACAGTTCACTCCTATGCTTTCCTTAACCTATGGTTGACAGGCAATCATTTTGACAGTTGAGCATACTCAAGTATATCTAAACTTTGACCCCTAAAGAGGAGCTAACATCCAGTCAGACAAAACATACTGATAAGACTACGTTAGTCAGGGGCAGGTGATACATGCTGATCAGTCTATGTTAAAGAGGATCAGGTGAAATATACTGACCAGACTATGTTAATCAGGGTCAGGTAAAACATACTGATCAGACATGTTAGTCAGGGTCAGGTAAAACATACTGATCAGACATGTTAGTCAGGGTCAGGTAAAACATACTGATCAGACATGTTAGTCAGGGTCAGGTAAAACATACTGATCAGACATGTTAGTCAGGGTCAGGTAAAACATACTGATCAGACATGTTAGTCAGGGTCAGGTAAAACATACTGATCAGGCATGTTAGTCAGGGTCAGGTAAAACATACTGATCAGACATGTTAGTCAGGGTCAGGTAAAACATACTGATCAGGCATGTTAGTCAGGGTCAGGTAAAACATACTGATCAGATATGTTAGCCAGGGTCAGGTAAAATATACTGATCAGACATGTTAGTCAGGGTCAGGTAAAATATACTGATCAGACATGTTAGCCAGGGTCAGGTAAAACATACTGATCAGACATGTTAGTCAGGGTCAGGTAAAACATACTGATCAGACATGTTAGTCAGGGTCAGGTAAAACATACTGATCAGACATGTTAGTCAGGGTCAGGTAAAACATACTGATCAGACATGTTAGTCAGGGTCAGGTAAAACATACTGATCAGGCATGTTAGTCAGGGTCAGGTAAAACATACTGATCAGACATGTTAGTCAGGGTCAGGTAAAACATACTGATCAGACATGTTAGTCAGGGTCAGGTAAAACATACTGATCAGGCATGTTAGTCAGGGTCAGGTAAAACATACTGATCAGGCATGTTAGTCAGGGTCAGGTAAAACATACTGATCAGACATGTTAGTCAGGGTCAGGTAAAACATACTGATCAGACATGTTAGTCAGGGTCAGGTAAAACATACTGATCAGACATGTTAGTCAGGGTCAGGTAAAACATACTGATCAGGCATGTTAGTCAGGGTCAGGTAAAACATACTGATCAGGCATGTTAGTCAGGGTCAGGTAAAACATACTGATCAGACATGTTAGTCAGGGTCAGGTAAAACATACTGATCAGACATGTTAGTCAGGGTCAGGTAAAACATACTGATCAGACATGTTAGTCAGGGTCAGGTAAAACATACTGATCAGACATGTTAGTCAGGGTCAGGTAAAACATACTGATCAGACATGTTAGTCAGGGTCAGGTAAAACATACTGATCAGACATGTTAGTCAGGGTCAGGTAAAACATACTGATCAGACATGTTAGTCAGGGTCAGGTAAAACATACTGATCAGACATGTTAGTCAGGGTCAGGTAAAACATACTGATCAGACATGTTAGTCAGGGTCAGGTAAAACATACTGATCAGACGTGTTAGTCAGGGTCAGGTAAAACATACTGATCAGACATGTTAGTCAGGTTCAGGTAAAACATACTGATCAGACGTGTTAGTCAGGGTCAGGTAAAACATACTGATCAGACGTGTTAGTCAGGTCAGGTTGTTGTTGTTTGCGAATGCCCACAATGAGTAGGTTTCTCTTCTGTGCGCCCTGAAATGGACGTAAAGTGACAGGTTCCAGTAGCTTTCTTCACATCCCGAGCGTGCTGATAAAGGTGGACCAGGATCCTTCAGGTTTGGCTTCATCTACGTGTCGCTCACTACTACGGGGATCACGTCGATCCCTTACCTTGTTAGCCAGGCTGCCATGAAAACTGCCTGTTTCTAGGAGGAGCTACGAGGACGCCAAGGTGAGGGTCATATTCAGTATGTTTTGACCTAAACCTAACATGCCTAATCAGTATATTTTGTCTGATCAGACATTAGTCTTCCTTCTCAGTCAGGGTCAGCTAAAATATTCTGACCAAGACCCCCACCTCACTTCCACGCATCTCTTCCTGGAAATAGGCTGTTTATTGACATACCAGCTAACAAGGTGGGGGATCAACGTGATCCCCATAGTAGAGAGCGATACACAGATGAAGCCAAGCAGAGCATAATCGTCTGGAGGACCCTTGTCTACTTTCATCAGCACGTTCCCCACTTAACATTCTTTTCAGGGCGCACAAATGGCAGCCAGGGAACAAGACGCTGAGCAGCGCATGAGCTGCAGTGGTCAGCGACCCATAGCTGACTGCTAGCATCAGGGCCAGCGAACCAGAGCTGCAAAAACCCTTCTACACCTCCACGCAGTGATCCTGGATAACAGGCTGCAGCAGGGCAGACTGGCTAAGGAAAAGGGATCGAAGAGGGAATGCTAACCCGGTACTCAAAAAATGCTTGCTGAAGTCGGATGTGTTGGACCGAAGGGTCCAAAAATCGCAGTCAAGCTGTAAACTACGATACAACGCATTCCGTTCTCTGGACTACATTCTGCTACTTAAGCCCTTTCAGGGTTTGGTAGCGGGAGATTGAGAACGAACGAAGAAGAAGAAATGGCAGCCATACAACAACAACAACATTATCTGTGTTGGTTATAATGATACCTAGGTATGTGAAGCTCTCTACATCACCCAGTTGTGTACCTCTAAATGTGATAAGAGCTGTGTTGTTGACTGCATTTTAAATTACCATTTTTTTTTTTTCTGTATGGATCTATAGACCCACTTGCTGGAAGATTCTGTCAAGTGTGTCGGTGTTTCTTCTGGATTTGAAGGTGGTTGAGATACGAGAGGATCAAAAAACATTGTTGCAATAGGCAAGTTCCCTGACATGTCTGCCAATAGCAAACACAATCTAAAAATCACCCGCAGATAAATCAGATGTTTTTATTGCACAATAATTTATTATTCAGAATTAAAATTAACAATAACATGCATTCGTTATAAAAGCAAACAAGGGCATGCATTGATCATAACTGTCACACTTCACCCATCATCATACAGTCGCCTACAAAAACAAGAGGGCACAACTACAAATTAACTAAAGAAAAGTCCAGATTAGAAAGAAGGAAATATCTTTTTAGTCAGAGAATGGTGAATGCTTGGAATGCATTGCCATAAGAATTAGTGGAAGCAAGCACAATTAATGCATTTAAGAATAGATTGGATGCACATAGCTTTTAGAGCAAGGAAATGTAAATGAAACTGGTCGTTTACAAACTCTGCAAAGTCTTCTAAACCAGTATAAAGATGTTAATTAAGTCAAAGTCTGAAAACAAACAAAGAAGCATTAGTCCAAACTTTGTGACCATTCGTAAAGTTTACCAATTTTATTTTGTATCTGGTTGAAACAGAAGAGCATGGCCCCCATTTGTGATATGTTAATTATTAATACATAATAATATACTAATTAAGAAGAAAGACTCCAGACTATAGTTAAAATGATCATGATTTACCTTAGCCCTTTGAACCCATGACACTGTTGTGTATGTGTAAATACCCCACTCCCCGAGCCACCAATGAATCAGTATGACAGATAGACTATTATTAAGCCATATTTCAGGCTGTACTACTTAGATTTTGGTCAAAATACCGTGACGTCTACAAAGCACATACATTTCAAAAGATAAATTTGGTAGTTAGTGTAGTTAGTTTTCTTTCAACTTGTGCCGTTAAGTGTCGTGGGGAGCTTAAATTGTCTATCCTGCACCAAGTGCATTGCGTCGGTCAATGTGAGCCCTTGTCGCTGCACAATCACTCTAATGTCATCTATCCACCTACCTCGTGGCTGCCCCATTGCCCTGTAGCCAGATTTACCAGTGTTGAAAGTCATCAGTGGAAGTTGATGAGGGTGCAATCTCATGAGATGACCATACCAACTTATTTTCTGCCAGGAAATGTATTCGACACAAGACATAGTGCCCTGGACAGAGGCCATGTTTGGTACTGGTAGCACAGTCTGCATAAATTTGGTAACATCCACGAAATAGGAAATTGCATCGATGAATGTGCTTATTTTTGTAATAGAAAGTAGTTTTTAAAATTATTTGTAATGGCGGTTTGTTTTTTTTTGCACTCGCCTTATTTCTCTAATCCCCAAGGCGGTGTGCGTTGCACTGTGGTTTTTATTTTGCGCCTGTCGGCTCAATGCATCCGGCTTCAGTATGCATTTTATGTAAGGGTCTGCTTCCTCCTGCATTTTCTAAGGGTTTGCTTCCCCGGGGTAATGGCCGGTGCTGTGATGGGGATCGAACCCAACACCTTCGATTTGTGAGCCGTGCCACTTAACCACTAGGCCACGCCGTCCCATCTAATGGCCGTTTAATAAAGGCTAACAACAGAACAATCCGTTGTAAGTATTCTCAGAGATATGGAAGCTGATAAATTGGGTCTAGATGGTGTGTATTCTGAGAAGAGCAAGTGATACTTGAAATACATGTGTAATAAAAAAGCTAGAACTGTTCCTGTCCCTTAGAGGATCAGACTTCGATCTAGGGTGGGAACGTATCCGACGTAATGTATCAAATACATTTTATATAGGATGGTCTTCAATAAATATACTCCACAATTTACTGGCATAATAAGTAGGAACATTGGAGACAATCAAGTTAATCAATCTGAGATAGGATAATGAAGTTTGAGCACATAGTTTTGTCATAGTAAATAGCTTTCCTCAGATGTTTACCGTTTGCGCATTTTCTCAGGAGCACAGGGGAATGGGATTTTACAAACCTCAATGGTCAGGGTTGTTACTGTTGTTTGCGAATGCCCACAATGAGTAAGTTTACTCTTTTGTGCGCCCTGAAAAGGACGTTAAGTGGCAGGTTGCAGTAGCTTTCCTCACATCCCGAGCATGCTGATGAAGGTGGACCGGAGTCCTACAGGCGGTTGTGCTATGCTTGGCTTCATCTGAGTGTTACTCACTACTACGAGGATCACATCTATCACTCAGCCAGTTTCCAGGGAGGGCTACTAGCAGGCCAAGATGAGGATCTTGACCAGTATGTTTTGCCTGACCCTGACTAACATGTCTGGTTAGTATATTTTTCCTGACCATACGTTAGTCTTCCTCCCGGTGGCCAGGGTTAAAAATGAGTATATAACATACATGTATGATGTATGATGATTGGGGACACAGCCTTGTAAAGCATGTGTGAGAGTTTTAACATTTTCTGTGACCAATATCAAACTCAATAAGTAATTATCTGTATCTTTAAATTAATAACATAACTTAATATCGTTATACTTAACTTAACTTAACGTCTTTATACTGGTTTAGAAGACCCTGCAGAGTCTGTATACAACCAGTTACATTTACATCACCTTGCTCTAAAAGCTATGCGCATCCAGTTTATTCTTAAATGCATTAACTGTCCCTGCCTCCACTACCTCCCCTAGCAATGCATTCCAAGCAGACACCACTCTCTGACTAAAAAAATATTTCCTAATATCTAACCTGGACCTCTCTTTAGTCAGCTTGTCGCTATGCCCTCGTGTTGTTGTAGGTGGCTGTATTTTTAAAAATTTGTTATAGTCTAATTTATCGATTCCTCTGATCATCTTATAAACCTGTATTAAGTCACCACGAATTCTTCTCTCTTCAAGACACTGTAGGCCGGTATTTCTGAGTCGTTCCTCATAACTGTAATTCTGGAATCCCACTATCATCTTTGTCGCTCTTTTTTGTATTCTTTCTAGCATGTTTATGTCCCCTCTATGATAAGGTCTCCACACCTGTACACAGTACTCCAATCTAGGTCTAACTAAAGCTTTATACAGTTTGACGATCACTTCCTTGCTCCTATGTTTAATATTTCTTTTTATCATACCTAACATTGCATTTGCCTTTTTCACTGCTACCTTAACTTGCTCACTCACCTTTCCTGTATGATCTATTATAACCCCTAGGTCCCTTTCCTTATCTATCTTTCTAATATTGTTTTCTCCCATTCTGTAATTATGTTCCATATTGGATCTTCCCATGTGGATGACTGTACATTTATCTACATTAAACTCCATTTGCCAGCTTACAGACCATTCTCAAATTTTATCTAAATCCGACATCAATATATCCACTTCCGCTTTAGATGAGACACAACTGCATAGTTTTGTGTCATCAGCAAATTTTGCAATCATGGATCTCATATCAATGTCCAGATCATTTATATATATCAAGAACAAAATTGGTCCCAAAACCGAGCCCTGTGGCACACCACTTTTCACTTCACTCCACTCAGAGTACTCCTTATTTATGCCCACCCTCTGCCTTCTTCCCGTTAACCAATTTTCAATCCATTTGGCAACTTCCCCACCTATTCCATGTGATTTTAACTTTCGAAATAATCTTTGATGAGGTACTCTATCAAAGGCCTTTGCAAAGTCTAGATAAATAACATCCACTGGCTTAGAAGACGCTGCAGACTCTGTATGCAACAAATTATTTTTACATTCACATAATCTAAAAATACTTATGAACATCCAATCGGTTATTGAATGCATTAATTGACCCTGCCTTTGCTATTTCCTGGGATTTTCTTAATTTCATGTGTTTGTATTATTTCTAGGCATATATTTTTTAATTTTTGTTTTTTTAATAATAAATATTATTCTACTCACCATGTCTCTGTTGTCAGACTAGTGAATAAAAATCCATAAATTCCACACATAATAATGTTCATGTATGTCTGTGTAAACTAGCAACACAGCGCATTCCATTCTTCGGACTACATCCTGCTACTTTCAAAGCCCTGGTAGGGCTTTGTTGGAAGAGATTAAGAACGAACGCAGAAGAAGTCTAAAGATGGCTGCCAAATTGTGCCATGAAATTATCTGTCATTAATTCTAAAATATTTTACTATTTCATGGCCACAATAAAAAGTCCCTCTTTTCTTCAAATGGGGCTGGGCATAATCTTCATCATCTCTACCATTGATGACAAAATGAAGATTTCAACTTCATTACTGTCGTTGTCAGAATTTGTATGCTCTCCATTTTCCATGATTTCATCATGCACACACAATGTTATTAAAGATCGTGTCCCGTCAGCTATTAACAAATTCTTAACACCACATAGTAGTAAATTTATACTGTCTTTGTTTACATCATAAACATTCAAAGAAAAATGATCAAAATTAACTTGAATATCGAAGCACATGGAATAAGAACTCTTCTCGTTTGAAACCGGAATTAGTTTTTATAAGGCTAGACGTATTCATAGAGTTTAAGAAACATTGTAACAAAAATAATGATACAAGTTGATCACTCATAATCAGTCATGAGTTCTTCTCTCACTTCAGTCAGGATGTATCCAAGCTTGTTCTGACCTCTCCAGGTCGCCTTTTTCAAAGCTTTTGAATTTGATGCTGACAGTCCAATGCCCCAGATTCTGTCTCTTGGACTTGCTTCAACTAGAGTGCAGGGAAATGTAGCAAATAGTTCCTTTCTGAGCTCTTCATTTTGGTCAAACTGAATTGATGAAAAGAAAATCAATGTATTTAATATGTTGTTCAAAGCTACGTGTCCTCATCTCTTCAGATTTGATGTTTCTTTGGTAGCGAGTTACAGCAGCTCTTGTGTATTCAGAGTCATACTGAAGATGGATCTGAATCCTCCTTCTGTAATGCAATGCAAAGTTTCTCACCAAGTTCACCACTATAGGGATCATAGTGTTGATCTCCCACCACATTGACCAGGCTGCTGTAACACATTATGTTTCCAGGAGAACAATTTGGATGTCAGGAAAGGGTCTTAGTCAGTAGTTTTACCTGACCCTGATGCTAGTCGTGGCTCCCAATGTATGTGATAAAATTACACAACATTATGAAGCATCTGTGTGACATAGGTTAGAGTATTTTGCTTGTCTCTTCTGTAAATTGGTACCTGGCTCTCATGGAAGGAAAGGTAGAGAGGAAGGTAACTAGTCATCCAACCTCACAAAAAAACTGAAACTTCAAACTGTTAAGTCTCTAACACTTCATCCCCAACTGCAATGACTCCTACAGCACTACCTTATATTTTTCTACTAATTTAGAATGCAGCTTAATTTTGGTTCAGAATTAAATGTTCATGAGCAAGAACTGGGACAACATTTAAAGAATGACAGTTGACCAGGTGGTCAGATTTAGGTCGGATTTAGATCAAATTCAAGACTGGTCTGTGAGATGGCAAATGGAGTTTAATATAGATAAATGTACAGTCATCTACATGGGTAGATCCAATATGGAACATAATTACAGAATGGGCGAGAACAATATTAGAATGATAGATAAGGAAAGGGACCTAGGGATTATAATAGATCATACAGATAAAGTGAGTGAGCAAGTTCAGGTAGAAGTGAATAAGGCAAATGCAATTTAAGGTATGATAAAAAGAAACATTAAACATAAGAGTAAGGAGGTGATTGTCAAACTGTATAAAGCATTGGTTAGACCTAGATTGGAGTACTGTGTACAAGTGTGGAGACCTTATCGTAGAGGAGATATAAACATGCTGGAAAGGATACAAAGAAGAGCGACAAAACTGATAGTGGGATTCCAGAATTACAGTAATGAAAAAGAAAAACTGGCCTACAGTGTCTAGAAATTAGAAGAATTCAAGGTGACTTAATACAGGTTTATAAGATAATCACAGGAAAGGTTAAATTAGACTATAACAAGTTTTTCAAAATACAACCACCAACGAGAACAAGAGGGCACAGATACAAATTAACTAAAGAAAGGTCCAGATTGGATATTTGGAAATATATTTTTAGTCAGAGAGTAGTGAATGCTTGGAATGCATTGCCCCAGGAGGTAGTGGAGGCAGGGACAGTTAATGCATTTAAGAATAGATTTAATGCGCACATAGCTTTTAGAGCAGAGTAATGCAAATGTAACTGGTTGTATACAGACTCTGATAAGTCTTCTAAACCAGTAATAAAAACTTCAAGTTAAGTTAAGTGTGTTCAGATGGAATTATTCATTAGCAAGAACTGGGACAACATATAAAGAATGTTTAGTTTAGTTAAATTTAGTTTAGTCAAAGAATTAACATCATTGCACATGGTCTAACCCATAAGTGCTCTGTTCTTCTCCATTTTTGTGGAGAATCTCAGCACAATGCGCAAGCTTCGCAGCACCGGTGAGAATCCTGTAATAGATTGGGTAGATTTTTAACATAATTTTGAATTTTGCCAGGCAACTTCCATTAAGCCTACTCTTTTCGATTTCCAACTGCCGAGGGATTATTAACGTGCACAACACTGCACACTGGCGTCCCATCTCTACTACCCAGAGATCTGGGGATATACCAGAAAGTCCATGTGAAAAATTGACCTCCAGCAACCGAGGGTGATGTATTACCTCGAGACCACTCAGTCCCCAAAGAATGTTTAAATAATATTTAGTCCCAGTTTTGTTGAACGTTCACTCACTTTATTTAGTTTATCCTGCATCTGGCTATGGCTGTGCCATAACACTCGTCTGCACAGTCTAGATACTCTAACTGTAGCACACAGCTTTACTTGAGTATTTATGTGTGTGAATTTCGTTATAAAAATAAGCCTAAATGTTGTTCCCTAACAGCCGCAGCCATCACGGATATAAACTTAGAGACTTCCTCGTACTAGGTCTCAGATTTTCTGTGATTGGATAACCAGTATTTGTCCTCACGTTCTGCCTTCCATAACTGGTCAGGTTACCTATTCATAGGTAAGTAGATTTGAAGGAAGTCAAAAGGTATATTTGAAGGAAGTTAAAAGGTAGATTTGAATGAAGTCAAAAGGTATATTTGAAGAAAGTCAAATGGTAGATTTGAAAAAAGTCAAAAGGTAGATTTGAAGGAAAAAGGTGGATTTGGAAGAAAAAGGTGGATTTGAAGGAAGACAAAAGATAGATTTGAAGGAAGACAAAAGAGAAGCCAGTTTAAGACAACTAGAAGAACTATTGAAGTCTAAGTGAAGATGATGAGCCAGAGTGCAAGTACTGTGAGAAGGTGAAAGAAGTTTGTTGCTGCCATTAAAGATGGTGACTGATCATTTTGTCATTGACCAATGATGTCTTTGTGTATGACAAGGACAAGAATAGCACCACTGCCCCACGGAGAGCATGTCGTAAGAGGTGACTAATTGTGTGACATGGCTTAAACCCGGCTATGGTTAAGTGGTTTGTTTAGTGCATCATAAATAGGCGCCTAACAGGCTCTGGGTCTACTTTGCTCTAGTGTTTGAGTCTATTAAGATGAATTCACAAATCGGTTAACCACCCTTCATAAGTGTTTGTCCCAATGCTGCGGGGTATTAAGCTGCTCGAGCCGAACCCGCTAAGCAGGAAATCTTTCTCCCGGCTACATCCAGCTCATACCAGAACTTGGACCTACATAAAGGCATCGGCCCTTGTAGAAGTACAGATCGACTAAGAACTAAGATTTGATTTTTTTTTAGCATGCTGAGGTTGCCAGCCCCAAGCACAGCCCTCTTTAGTCATAATTTATGACATGTTTTGATGACATCCTGAATATCCTGCATTTTTATACTTTATATTAACACACAACAGTACAACCAAAAGACCTTCATTAGGGACAAAGCATAAAACAAATTAAAATATTTAACTTATCCACCTTAGCTTTTGATGCTGTCTTTACAATTTCTTTTGCTTTACTGTTCCAGACATCCTTCTCAAAGTTCTGAACTTGTCTTCCGAACTTCTTCTGCTTGACTGGATCTTCAGTGGACATGATCTGCTTTTTTTGGACTTCATCTTTGAATAATACTGAAAATAGTAGTTAATCATTGTTGGACATGTCAACAAATTATTTTATTTTATTATTTGGGGGGACAGAGAGATGTGATGAGAAGATGAGAATTTGTGTGAGCACACAGGAACTATGGGCAAAATAACTGGGGAAAAGGCAGAGGATGATAAAGAGAGAAAATGCTTCACTTTACTTAGTCGCTCCTATTCTACAAAGAGAAGTAGAGACCTTTGTATATACAAATGATTGGTCTGTTTTGTCTCTGTATGATGGAGGAACCCGCTTCATTTTTTTCTTCGTACAGGCTATGATTGGGTAGGAATTTCATCACCTTTATCCTTTTTATCAGGACAGCGGCAAACAGTCTAATCTTTTTTCAGCTACAAAGATGTCTTTTACATACACAGCATATACACAGGACTTTGGGTTTATCGTCCATCTCTGATAGGACTAGACGCTGGTCTCAACTGTCTTGAGACCAGTATATGCTTGAAACTTGCAGGATTAGAACACTCGACTGTTTTACACTTTTGTTTGTTTCTTAAAAGGTGAGTGCCGTACCTATCAGCTATAGCAACAGCCAGAGAAAACGCTGATTGGTTTAATATGATGGCATGGACAGTGGTCAAAGGATAAGCAGCATTCTGGATAAGAAGTCGTTGGATCTATGATCGCTGAAGCAGTTATCATGGCACATTGGATTGTGTTTGTTTGTGCAACATCTAATCTTTCCCAGTTTGCTTGTGAGATAACTTTCTTTGTTTCCTAGTACCTGCCACGTGATCGTTCTTTCTTTGCTCCGAAATGAGAATGGGGACACTACTGCAGCTGCCTGCTGGTAGGAAAGATCTTTAATTTCAATATAAAGTCCGTCCCTTTATCTCTTTTTCTTTATTCTTTTGTCATTTCATTTTCTTCCAGGTATGTATTTCTCTTCCGCCTCTCTCGTCACCCGAGTAACATTTTTCCTCATTTTACTGCAGGTCTCGTTTACGCTGTCTATCCACCTTTTCCTCGATCTACCCATAACCCTTCTTACTGATGTTCTCCTGTAAAAGGTTGCATGAACAATATGGCCAGGATGCATTCTCACAGTGTGGCCAAACCAAATCATTCTCTGTTGGCGATGTACTGTAGGCAGGGAATTGTTCTAACCTCTCGAATATACGTATTTGTGATTCTGTCTCTTCTGTTGTTGTTAGTGACCTTTCGTAGGCATCACATTTTGCAGGTGACTAATTTTCTTTCCTGGGACCTTTTCAATGCACATGTCTGGCACTGATAGAACAGGGTTGGAATGAAGATACTACTTATCATCTGCTATTTTGCTTGTAGGGAAATCTTGGAGTGTCTTTGTAATGGAGACAGCTGGTAAGTGATAGCGTTTGCCCTCTGCACTCTCGTCTCTATCTCTCAGTTTAAGTACAACGTGTTGTAGGTTATGTTCATTGGGGTGGATCCCTTTATATGAAGCGGAAACACAGCAGATGACCAATCTCAATACTGAGAGATTACAGAAAAATTATAACTTTGCAGTGGTTTGACAAGGTTACAAATGAAAACTTATGGGAGAGAACAGGACAAAGACCCCAAGGGAGAAGAATAGACCCCTCACTGCAAAAGACCCAAGCCAGTATCACCTGGCAAATTCTGTCATGGAAAACAAAGTAAAAAGAAGCAAAGGTCAAAGAACATATAGAGAAGATAGCTAAAGACTGAAGCTAGGAAAATTGGGAGACGCAAACAAGAAATGGAGAAAATAGCACAGGGAGAGGGTTGGTTAATCACCTACGCACCCCAAGATGACAAGGGCAATGAAGAAGAAAACTGTCATTGCCCTGCTGACAGAAACCTGTGGCAGATCACTTATTATTGCACAGATTGACCACAGAGAGTGAAAAAAAGGGAGGGAGTGGAATCTACATCGCACACTCCAATGACGGCATTGAAAACCACCATACCAACAGGAGAGATCTGTACCAATTTCAGAGGTGAAGCAACATGCAGCAACTCAGATTCTTAACAGCCATAAACATAACTACAAGGAAAATGGTCCTTCTAACAGACTCCAGTAGCATACTCCAATCCGTTTCGAGCCCCACACAAGATAGACTCTTACACAAAATAAAATGTAACCTGTGTTGCTGTCTTCTCTTCTTCAATCAACTGATGCTATGCTTCTAGTCCGTTGAGCTTCACGAAAGAGACTGCGTTTCAGGTCTTCATTGTCTCAGCCATGCTTGTCGAGTATGGTCGCTCCCCTTGGTCAGACTCCCTGTCTTTGATCTGTATAAGTAGGACAGTCCTGCAGACTATGTTCTAGTGTTTGCTTAGATGCTCCACAATAACATGTGGCAGTGTCTCTGAGACACATTCTGTTGAGGTCGACCTTGAGTCTGCAATGTCCCGTATTGAGTCTGAAGATCTTTGTCTGCCCATCTCTGCCAAGTTTGTCTATGCTGTCATTTTCTGGTTTGTATTCTTTGTGCGGGTCTCTCCATTTCATCCTCATGGATCATTTGATGAGTGTCTTTGCTTCTTTATAGCTTTGTGGATGGCGATTCTGCATGCCATCACTTCCAGCTTTTGCAAACTCATCTGCTTTCTCATTTCCAAGGATACCACAGTGGGCCAGTTTTCACTGCTTCCCATTTTTTGCTCACCAAGGTCTATCCATCTGTGAACACATGTATCCAGGAGTTACTAGGGTGCTGTCAGCTCCTGCAGATTTTTTGTTATGCGTTGTTTTCACACAAAAAAACAGATCTAGTCCTACAGTGAATTCCGGTCCACTGTGGATGCATATAAAAGAGAACGTAGATGTGCTCGCAAAAGTCTAAAGTGGCGTGCACAGACTCGCAATCCACAGAGTTTTAAGGAAACAAAGACACTCATCAAATGATCCACAAGGACAGAATGGAGAGACAAGAACAAAGAATACAAGCTAGAAAATGACAGTATAGACAAACTTGGCAGAGATGGACAGACAAAGATCTTCAGACTCTCAATTGGGACATTGCAGTTCCCCAGAATAGGTCTTAGAGACACCACCACGTGCAATTGCAGAGCACCCAAGCAAACCCCAGAACATATTCTGCAGGACTGCCACACTTATGCTGACCGAAGAGATGCAGTCTGGCCCAAGAGAGAAAAGTTAGAAAAATCAAACATTGTCTCATATACTTTAAATCCTTAATGAATGAGACCTTAATAGCAAATTCATGTTTCGGAGACAATGTATGATTTTTCTAACTTTTCTTGACAAGAATCATTCATAAATATTCTTCAGAAATGATAATTAAATTGTACAAATTAATTGACCCTCACCTGCCTTTGAGTACATCATGTACTGCTCAGCACAGTTAAACACAATACCGTCGACAGCGAATTTAGCTGGGTGGTGCTGACTAAAAGGTGATTTATTTCCATAAAAAAAGAAATATGATTCTTCTTTTAATTCTGGTGTCTTGATATCTTTTTTACTTTCAGAGGAATGAACTTTTTTTTCTGCCATGATTCAACTGTGCTGTATGTTAAGCTTGTGTAAATTCCAAAAGCTGTGACAAAGAGTTCTCAAGTTGTCAAAATGGTAATGTTGTATGAATTATCTGAAAATAGTGAAAGCAAAGTGACACTGTCAGAGCATATCATCATGTAAACCACTTATGTTAGTAAGTAAATAGAACATGTAAAGAATACAGCATGAAAATCAATGTAGAAAAAAACTGATGTCATTAAAAATCTAGAATAACCAGAGACTTCAACATCACCATTGAAAAACAGCAAATTAAACAGGTGAAAGATTCCACATACTTAGAAAGTACGTTATCTGCAAATGAAAGAATTACAGCAGAAACCCAACAAAGATGCAATACGGCAAATCAGATCATTGGACAATTAACTCCAATACTTAATTCCAAGCACGTGACAATAACTACCAAAAGAGCTTTGCCCAACACAATTTTCGTCTCAACACTATGCTATTAATATCAAAACTGGACACTGACATCAAATGAAAAAAGCTACATCGTAACAACAGAAATGAAATTCTGCAAAAAATAGTGGGCGTGATAAGGAGAGACATGATCAGAAACGATGACATCAGGAGACTAGTGGGAACAACACCAGTATTAGACTACATTAAAAGACAGCAACTAAAATGGGTTGGCCAGGTAAAAAGACTACCACCACACAGCACCCTACGGATTCAAAATCAAAGGCAGACTACGAAAAAGGTGGATTATATAAATATCTGAGGCAGTAAATGCTTCTGTGCACTAGGCACACAGACGGGCTCATTCTAGCGATCTCTTCATAACATGACGCTGAAAGACATAAAAGGATAAGTGAAAAGAAGAAGAAAGATATTTTCTTAATGTTTTTTAAAACCCTTTTCATTTCATATACGATATGACCAAATAATATAATATCAAACACACTGACACTTTAACGGCAAAACTATATGAACATTTTTGAGGTATGAAAAATGCGCTGGTCAAAACATGGTAATTTCGAAACGTCCTTAAAGAGTTAAATCCAAAGTTTTAGTAGAGTACAAAACATGGTAATTTGGTTACATCCTGAAACAATTAAATTAATAATAATAGTAATAGTTAATAATAATATTAATAATGATAATTATAAACTGATAAAGTAATTTATTATTCAACCAAATCGAACTATCTGATTCTGAGGGTACTTAATTATAGTCGACTATGACTAACTTTTGAATCAGATATCAGCGTTACTGTTTCCAAGTATTTGCATACAGGGAAATGTGTTAACTGAAAACTGATGTATCATAATAATGTACGTGTCAGCACCTCTAGCAACAAACAACAATAATAACAAACTTCACTTCTACAACCCGGTAGTGATACAGCTCTGAAACTGATCTTCTTCGTTGGAGAGCAGCTGTGGGTAAATCCCAGTTTATGTTTCTAAGAATCGACGTTACTGCACTGTGGGCATACCCAAAGGTGGTCGCTCTCTCTCAGCAAATGGCGCTGGGTGTAGATGCTGTTGGTCCCTGTAGTTCGCTGGCTGTACACTCTCCTGCTCTGTCCTCTCATGCGCCCCACTTCACTCGAACCTCGTTTAATGTCGAAATTTGCAGTCTGTGGATTGATGCTTCATCCATTGTGGTGCCCTCATCTAACAGGCGGTCATTGATTGATTTCAAAATGCCATTTATAGCCATCACTAACGTGGTGGGAGCATGTGAAGCCAAGATGTCAGCTCTTTCGTTGCCCTGAACCCGAGTATCACCAGGACAGTAGATCCATGTCAACCCCTGGATGTAGGCATCAACAGCTGAAGTACGGCTTGCACGTCTGTCACGATGACTGCCCTTGTTAAAGAAGTCAGATATGCATCTCACCCCTGAGGTCACTGTTTCCATCTTTATTCTCAAACTGGAGGTTGTTGACATGTATGCTCTACTGCACTCGGCAACGACCTGTCCTCTCACTCTAGCAGAGAAGCCTCAGCCTGATGTCCCACTGCTCAGCACTGATCTGTCGTGTACACGACCGCATCACTATGTTCTGTGTTCTCCTTTATCAGCTGGTTCATCTCTAGCTCTGCTCTCCCGTTGCCTTATTCTCTGCATTCCTTGCCTAAGGTTTTGATGCATTATCCATGCCGTCAGACAATGCAATAACAACTATGTTGTCCTTGACTGAACGACATTTTCAATGCACGTGAGTGAAAGCAAATTGTGAGTGAAAGCAAATTGTGGGTGAAATCAAATTGTGAGTGAAATCAAATTGTGAGTGAAAGCAAATTGTGAGTGAAAGCAAATTGAGACGCTGCTATCGCGTTGCGCTCTCTCACACACACACAAATATTCTTTATAAGTTTCAATTTCAAAATTAGCGTACAACCTTTTTATACATGGCGCCCACTTTTAGAACTTTCGTTCCTGTAAATTGTCCTTACCGCCCATTAAATCTAAATTAAACAAAACTCCACGATCGTCCACCGTGTCTGCATTTGTTGTTTTAAATCATCATGTAGCATGTCCTTTGAAGAACCTCGCGACCATTACAGCCCTTCGGAAAGAAACTGGATCTCTTGCCAAATCTGCCGGCTGTTCCAGAGTCATGCCCACGCATTCATTGACACCGTATTGCCATCGCCTTCTTGGTATGCCTCTGCCTCTCTTGCAGTGCACCATACCCAGCATTGCCTTTCTCTCAAGACCGTTGTGTCTTTTTATGTGGTCAAAGTACTTCCATTTTATGTTCATTATTAAATTTATGAGCAAATTCTCCTATGTGCCCAACTCTTGCCGAATGTCTGCATTCTCTTTTCTTTCTTTTTTTTTTGTTCCATGGCATTCTGGGGACTATTCTATAACATTTCGACTCGATGTTTCGGTTATTGTTGTAACGGATCCAGCAGCATAAAATAGTTTGACCACGTAACAAGCATACTACCACACAGCACCCCTCCCCAACAAGCAATGCTATTTAGATACAACGGATTCAAAGTACATAATTTTCTGAGGCGGTGAATGCTACTGTGCATGTGCCACACAGACGGGCTCGTTCTAGAGATCTCTTCATAACCTAACGCTGAAAGGCGTAACAGGATAAGCGAAAAGAAGAAAGAAGAAACGGAAGAATCCAGCTTTGCGATTACTTTAGAAAGCAGACGGCAGGTACCGCTTGCGTTGGTGCTCACAATACGTTCAATTGAAGAACAGCGTGCTGTTGTACGGTTTGTTTGTGTTGTTTATTTGTGTTTTGGCTTTTTTTTTTAGGTGGGGGGGGGGGGGGGGGGGGGGGAAAGGAACGGATCATCAAGCAATTAATTAGTACGTGTACGTGTATATGTATGTATGTATGTATTTTCTTGGGGGAGGATGACCAATGTTTGGTGAGGCAAAATATACTGATATGTTGGCAACATGACTGTTTATTTTTTTATTATGACTTTCATAAGGAAAGTATTCCTGTTTTCGGTAAGAAGTGCTTACGTGTTGTTGTTTACGAATGCCCACAATGAGTAGGTTACTCTTATGTGCGCCCTGAAAAGGGCGTTAAGTGACGGGTTACAGTAGCTTTCCTCGCCTGCTGATAAAGGTGGACCGGGGTCTTCCAGGCGGTTGTGCTATGCTTGGCTTCATTTGCGTGTCGCTCACTACTACGGAGATCACGTCGAACCTCACCTTGTTAGTCAGACGCTTGTCCTCGACAATAGCCCGTTTCCAGGATGACCAACGAGGTGGTCAGGACAGGGTCTTGGCCAGTATATTTTCCCTGACCCTGGCTAACATTCTCTTATCAATGTGTTTTGCATGACGAGACGTTTAGTCTCATCGGCCCATGCTTACGTGTTAAGCGGTCATAGCTTGGTCGATCAATTTTAACATGGCGCTCACATTTTGCTGATGAAGCCCCACCTGGTCGTCCTGTTCAAATTGCAACAAAAACATTTGCCAGGTTGGTTGAGGAGATAATTCATGCTGACAGGCGAGTAACGACAGGCAGTGTTGTAATGAAAATAGGGTGGTGGCATGGTTTAGCCTACAGCATCATGAATGATCGAGTCAGTTTCCAAAATATGTGCTCACTGTGGGTACCCAGAAAACTGAGTGACGATCACGTTGGACCGAATGGGACTGTACTTGCAACATTTATGTTGGGTATGCAGATGAAGAAGACATGCTAATCAGGATTGTTAATGGGGACGAATTCTGATTGCATCACTACCAACCGGATTCGAAACGTACTTCATGGGTCAGGTGAAGGTACTCAAATGGTCTCGAGGTAAGGTGTCCGCCTCGTGTGCCGGAGGTCGCGTGTTCGAATCACGGTGGAGACCGGTATTTTTTTCACCTTGATCTTTCTGTAAAAATGATCTCTGGGTTGTGAGATCGGGCTCCAGTGTACAGAGGCGAGCACGTTAAAATTACTTGGCAGTTGGAAATAGAAAAGAGTAGGCTTAACGGCCGCTACCCTGACAAAATTCAAAATCTACCCAAGTTATTTGTACCTTTCCCTGGGTGGTTTGTTAAGAGCAGCTATAGATGGCGGCTAACTGGCTGCGGGTCTACTTAGCTTTAGTGTTTGAGTCTATTAAGATGGACTCGCATATCGCTTAAATCCACACTCCAAGAAGTTGGTTGTATACAACAGACTTTGTAGAGTGTTCTTAACCACTATAAAGACGTCAAATCAACTCTCTCTCTCTCTCTTTCTCTCTCTCTCTCTCTCCATCTGGTCTTTCAGCGTTAAAGACGGCGCATATGGTAGAACTCAAAATTATCCAGTTCAATCAGTCCGCCCCCACTCTCTGTATTTCTTACATGTTCCCTAGCCTCATGTCTGCCTTGTAATAGTTGTGCATATAGTCTCTCTGGGTCTACCATGCTTCCTTTGGTCTCTAGGTTTCCACATAATCGCATGTAAGCCTATCATTGTTCAACCAGAGCACGTGCCCCATGTACGCCCAACGTTTCTTCCTGATGACGTTAGAAACATAATTTTGGTTGGACTGAAATCGTACTTGCTCAGTGGTCATGCATTCTTTCCAGCCAATGCCCAATAGACGACATTGTTAGTTAGGGTCAGGTGAAACATACTGATCAGACTATGTTAGTTAGGGTAAGGTGAAACATACTGATCAGACTATGTTAGTTAGGGTCAGGTGAAACATACTGATCAGACTATGTTAGTTAGGGTCAGGTGAAACATACTGATCAGACTATGTTAGTTAGGGTCAGGTGAAACATACTGATCAGACTATGTTAGTTAGGGTCAGGTGAAACATACTGATCAGACTATGTTAGTTAGGGTCAGGTGAAACATACTGATCAGACTATGTTAGTCAGGGTCAGGTGAAACATACTGATCAAGAGCCAAACCCTCTCTTAAGCAGTTCTCACTAGAAACAGGCTGTTTCATGCCAGTCCGGCTAATGAGGTGAGGATCAGTACTGTGATCCCCAAATTGATGAACTTACTGTTGAGCCTCAAATTGCACTACAGCTAGGAGGAATCTGAAGCAATCTATCCTTGCTTTTCTTGCATTGGCCTCTTAGGTCACTTTTCTGTGTGTTCTTTTGTCCTCCTTTACCTTTTCGGTGTTGGTTCGATGAATGAGATTGACTGATGATACTTATTTGGGGCTCTTGCACAGTGCAGACTACCCAGCACAACATTTGGCCTAAAATTACCTGTTCCACCAGTCTCTGTCCTCTCTACCATTACCTTTTATTTGTGCCCCTGTCGAATCACTGCAGGTCCAGAATAATGTTTCTCTTGGATTTGTTGACAAAGCAGCTCTGGAATCTCTTAAGATTGAGTATAGACAACCTCTGTTTCTGCTGCTCCATATAAAAGGACTTTCATAATTTCAGTTGAAGATCACAGACTCCGGGAGCATACTTCATAGCCATCTCAACCCCCAAACAAAGAGTTTCTCACACTAAATAAAATACATCGGATTGCCGTCTCAAAAAACAGATCTAGTCCTACAATGGATTTTGACTCTGTTAGATTCTTGAAACGAGATAATAGATGAGCCCGTATAATCCTAAAGTGGCGGCCCACAAACTCGCCATCCCTAGAGCTATAATGAAGCAAAAAACACCCATCAAACAATCCATGAAAACAGTAGGAGAGACCAGTACATAGAATTTACAAGTCAGAAAATGACAGCACAGACAAACTTGCCTGAGATGGACAAACAAAGATCTTCAGATTCAGAACAGGACATTGCAGATTCAAGGCCCACCTCCATAGAATAGGTTTCAGAGACACAGCCACGTGCGATTGTGGAGCACCCAAGCAAACACCAGAACATATTCTACAGGACTGCACTACCTATACAGACCAAAGAGAGGCAGTCTAGCTCGGGAAAGAGACCATGCTCGATAAGCTGTAGGGGACTGACGAAGACATGAAACACACAGTTTCCTACGTGAAACTCACCAGACTAGAAGCATAGCATCAGTTGATCATGAACCTCACCGGACTAGAAGCATAGCATCAGTTGATCGTGAACCTCACCGGACTAGAAGCATAGCATCAGTTGATCGTGAACCTCACCGGACTAGAAGCATAGCATCAGTTGATCGTGAACCTCACCGGACTAGAAGCATAGCATCAGTTGATCGTGAACCTCACCGGACTAGAAGCATAGCATCAGTTGATCGTAGAAGAAGAAAAAGAGTTGAAGATCCTTAGCTTTTGATTATTTTCGAGTTGCATTGGGTTTTGAACATGACAAAGGCAACTCTTGTATTTTGTTTCCTGGCTTTTACATCCTCATCTGGGGAAGAGGAAACTAACGTCTGGTTAGGCAAAACATTCTGATCAGACATGTTAATCAGGGTCTGGTAAAATATACTGATCAGAGATGTTAGTCAGGGTCTGGTAAAATATACTGATCAGATATGTTAGTCAGGGTCTGGTTATATATACTGACCAGACATTTTAGTCAAGGCCAGACAAAACATACTAATCAGACATGTTAGTCGCTGAACATTTGCTGCAAAACTGCCCGACATACGAGGATCAGAGAAAGCACATGTGGCCATCACAAAGTGGCAACACTAGATTAGCTCTATGGCAGTGTCGACAGCCTCAGGATGACCGCTGCTTTTTTCGAAAAAATACAGGTTGACGTCTGACAGCGGACGAAGAAGAAGACATGTTAGTCAGGGTCAAGTAAAACATACTGATCAGACATGTTAGCCAATACCAGGCAAAACATATTGATCAGTCATGTTAGCCAATACCAGGCAAAACATATTGATCAGTCATGTTAGTCATGGTAAGGTAAAATATACTGACCAAGAAAGATGCCCAAACTCACTTCCATACAGTTCTCCCTGCAAACAGGCTGTTTAATCACAGGCTGGCAAATGAAGTGGGGGATTGACATCATCCTCGTAGTAGTGAGCAACACGCAGATGAAGTCAAGTATAGCACAACTGCCTGGAGGACCATAATCCACCTTCATCAGCACACTCGAGATGTGAGGTAAGCTACTACAAACCCACTACTTAAAGCACTTTTCAGGGTGCACAATAGAATAAAGGACATCCACACAACAACAACAACCTTATCTGCCTGTCTTGTTTATAATGTTCCCTAGATATGTGAAGCTCTCTACATCACCCAGTTGTGTACCTCTCAATGGGATAGGAGCTACGGTGTTGGTTTCATTTGGCTTGGCTTCGTTCGTTCTCAATCTCCCGCTACAAAACTCTGAAAGGGCTTAAGTAGCAGAATGTAGTCCAGAGAACAGAATGCGTTGTGTCATAGTTTACAGCTTGACTGCAATATTTGCACCTTTCGGTCCAACACATTCGACTTCAGCAAGTATATTTTGGGTACCGGGTTAGCATTCCCTCTTCGATCCCTTCTCCTTAGCCAGTTTGCCCTGCTGCAACCTGTTATCCAGGATCACTGCGTGGAGGTGTAGAAGGGCCTTGGCAGCTCTGGTTCGCTGGCCCTGACGCTAGCAGTCAGCTATGAGTCGCTGACAGCTGCTGCTCAGCATCGTGATCAGTGGTTTCATTAAATTTTCCTATTTTTGTCTTTTCTGTATGTGTCTTTAGATCCATTTGCTGGAAGGAAGATTCTGTCTAGTATGTCTGTCTGTCTTCTGCATTTGGAGGTTGTCGAGATATGACAGGATCAAAAAACGTCGTTGTAACAGGTAAGTTCCCTGACCTGTTTGCCAATAGAAAACTCAATTTAAGAATCAGCAGCAGATGAATCAGATGTTTTTATTGCACGATCATTTATTATTCAGAATTAAAATTAACAATAGCATGCATTCTTTGAAAAACAAGAGCAAACATACATCGTCAATTAAATATCGTATTTTTAGTGTTCTGGCAGTGCATGAGCTGCAGTGGTCAGCAACCCATAGCTGACTGCTAGTGAAAGACCAGCAAACTAGACCCACCAAGACCCTTCTACACCTCCAGGCGGTGATCCTGGATAACAGGCTGCAAAAGAGCAGACTGGCTAAGGAGAACGAATCGAAGAGGGAAGGCTAACCTGGAATGCCAAAGTCTGATGTTTTGGACTGAAATATGCAAATATCGTAGTTCAGCTGTAAACTATGAAACAACGCATTCCGTTTTTCCGGACATCCTACTACATGCAAATCCCTTTTCAAGTCTTGGTAGCGGGATATTAAGAATGAACAAAGAAGATAGTGTTCTGTATTTCATAAATAATAATTTATGCTTTTTGTCCATTTTGTGTATTCTATAATTTTTTTAAATAACTAGCAAAATTGGGTTGAAAATAACAGGAACCGTGTAACATTCTAAGCTGTCCGAGTGTTGCTCTGGGATCTAAAAGGGGAGCAAAGAACAGTTACAATGTAAACATGCCAAGCACATTATAAGAGGTGATTTAGGAGTTTTGGGAATGGGCCTGGCAACCTGTACAATTTTAAGCCACAAAAACTTCAACAAATATTGACAAGTCAATTAAAATGATATATTCATTCAATACAAATATTCTTTGTCAAGAAGGCTAATGGCGTGATGCAGCAAGGAATCTGCTTCACAGAGTTATGTTTTTACATCATGAAAATCGCCAGTGGAATTTTTGTATAATGCACGAAATGAGGAAGACTGCACAAGTGGTAGTGGAGATGAGAAATTGCAAAATTTATTTTTTGGGACGGATTGAAACAATGAGGATAAAAAGTGAGCACAAGGGAAATGTGTCATCAGTGCATACTGAAAATGGTGCACACAGTCGTGAAGATTGGCACATCTCCTTCGTCTTAGATCCTCTGGTGATATGCTTCTAGCCCAATGAGGTTCACGAAGGAGACTGTGTTTCAGGTCTTCATCGGTCCTCCACAGCTTTTCGGTTGTCCGGGACCGACTCTTTTCTTTGGTCTGTATAAATAG
This sequence comes from Ariolimax columbianus, assembly GCA_036924085.1. Taxonomy (NCBI): domain Eukaryota; kingdom Metazoa; phylum Mollusca; class Gastropoda; order Stylommatophora; family Arionidae; genus Ariolimax; species Ariolimax columbianus. The sequence continues at coordinate 71,104,202 of JAVGWX010000010.1, read as the reverse complement.
GTCAGTCCTGGTATTTGCTTGGGTACTCCCCAATAGCATGTGTAGGTGTCGGTTAGGTCCATTCTGTAAAGGTTCGCCTTGAATCTGCCCCATCTCTGACAATTTTCTCTATGCTGTCATTTTCTGGTTTGTATTCTTTGTGTTGGTCTTTCCATTGTTTTCTGATGAATCGTCTGATAAGTGCCTTTGCTTCTTTATAGCTCTGTGGATAGCAAATCTGCATGCTGCTTCTTCCAGCTTTTGCAAGCTCATCTGCTTTCTCGTTTCTAACAATCTCACAGTTGGTCAGAATCCACTGTAGGACTAAATCTGTTTATTAGGACAGCAATCCGATGTATTTTATTTCGTTTGAGAGTCTGTCTTGTTTGGATCTCTAGATACCTTGGAGTACATTCATTGAGTCTGTTAGTATGACTGTTTTTCTTGTAGTTGTGTTTTGGCTGATAAAAATCATGAAGGTTGGTACTTACCAAAGAGGCACTTGCAGATTTAGCAGTACGACTGGGGCAGTACGACCCAGGATAATACTCGCTACTTTCAAAACTAACAAAAACATGACAAAGATAAAGATTATCCAATGTTATGCACCAACCAATGACAAAGATAAAGATTATCCAATGTTATGCACCAACCAATGACAAAGATAAAGATTATCCAATGTTATGCACCAACCAATGACAAAGATAAAGATTATCCAATGTTATGCACCAACCAATGACAAAGATAAAGATTATCCAATGTTATGCACCAACCAATTACAAAGATAAAGATTATCCAATGTTATGCACCAACCAATGACAAAGATAACGATTATCCAATGTTATGCACCAACCAATGACAAAGATAAAGATTATCCAATGTTATGCACCAACCAATTAGAAAGATAAAGATTATCCAATGTTATGCACCAACCAATGACAAAGATAACGATTATCCAATGTTATGCACCAACCAATGACAAAGATAAAGATTATCCAATGTTATGCACCAACCAATGACAAAGATAAAGATTATCCAATGTTATGCACCAACCAATGACAAAACTTCAGTGAAAGAAGAACTTTACACCTTTAAAATCATGTCTGTCATGGACATAAGGAGAAGGAAGGACAGTACGATTGTGATTTGGAGACCTAAATGCTGAGGAAATTACAACAGTTTTGGAGAGATTATGGGCAAATATGAAATTGAAAATTCTTCTTTTTTTTTCTTCTCAATCTCCTGCTACCAAGTCCTCAGCAGTGCTTTGCAAGTAGCAGGATGTAGTCCAGAGAACGGAATGCGTTGTGTCGCTAGTTTATAGCTTGACTGCGATATTTGCACCTTTCGGTCCGACACATCCGTCTTCAGCAGTGAAATTTGGACTAAAAATACAAATGGAATGTAACTTCTGTGCTTTAAATCAAAAGGTGACTGGTGACTGCATGTTTCCTCATAAAGGTGTACACAAAGCAACATGACTGACATGCTATACTGCTACTGGCACCAACACAATATGATTGTCGCTAGGCACTTTTATTATCATAATCTTTGAGTTTTTTTACCTGTGTGACCCCATAACAACAGAACACATATTACAGTTTTGTCCACCATACACTAGTGAAAGAAGTAGCTCATGGCATCAACCATTGTCCTTCCATGAAAAATTATAGAAGTGTACAGAGCCCCTTTGAACCTGTGACACCGATATGTGTGTGTAAATCCCTCACTCCCCATGCCACCCATGGATCAGTATAAATGGTGGACCATTATTCTAAGGTGTATTTCGGGCAGTACATGCATAGATTTTGGCCATAATATTCTAACGCATACACACGGCTGAACTGAGATTGGCGCCCTTCGCCCTAGCTGCAGACAGTGTTGGTTTTGGTGTGACTGTGAAATTTAGAAATGACTATAATGGACATGTCCCTACGACCTTTTGAGATTATGGGGTTAAGGCTCGACACAAAACGATAGATGTCATCCCCCTCTACTGCCTTATGGGATACCTGTTTACAGGAAAGGCTTCTGTAGTAAACCCTGAGGAAAAATCCTGTGCTAGCTTCAGTCGTCTCAATAAAATCTTGTCAATGACCAAAGGTAGCTTAGGATAAGAGCGTGAGATTGACAAATGGCGCAGTTTCTTCTTCACTTTAATCCAAACCACTGCGTATGTCACCCATTGCAGTGGGCACAGCAAGAGAAAAGACTTCCAATGGCTGAACAAAGAGAGTCGTCTTCGTCACATGTGATGGACAAACATTATTACACACATTTTCTGAGATAACAAATTTTATGGCATCCACAAAATAGGAAATTGTGTTGATCAATGTGCTGATTTTTGTGATGAAAAGTAGTTTTTGAATATTCTGGATATGACAGTCAAAAAAGGATGAGGACAAAAAAAGCCATTGACAGTATTCTCATGGATGATGGTGTTTATTCTGAGAAGGACAATTGATTATTTGAAATATGTGTGATAAAAAAGCTAGAACTGTTCCTGTCCCCTCTGAGGATCAGACTTCAATCTAGGGTGGGAACGTATCCGACATAAGTACATTCTATACAGAATGGTCTTCAATAAATATATTCCCCAATTTACTGACATAACAAGTAGGAACATTGGAGATTACCAGGTCAGTCAATTTGAGATAGGATAATGAAATTAGAGTACACGGTTTTGTCAAAGTAAATAGATTTAATCAGATATCTACAGTGTGAGTATTTTCTCAGAAGCACAAAGCAATGGGATTTTACAGACCAGGATGGTCAGAGTTCAAGGGTTAAGAATGAGTATAAAGCATATATGTATGATGATAGGGGACACAACCTTGTAAAGCATGTGTGAGAGTTTTAGCATTTTCTGTGACCAATATCAAATTCAAAAAGCAAATATATGTATCCTGAACGTAACATCTTCATACTGGTTTAGAAGACACTTCAGACTGTATACAACCTGTTTCTTTTACATTCACTTAATCTAAAAATACCTATGCATGTCCAAACTATTCTTGAATGCATTAATTGACCCTGAAAAAAGCTGCAAAGATGGCGCCGTAACCGGCTGCGGATCTACATTGCACTGCTGTTTTAGTTCATTATGGATGCCGCCAGACCATGGATTTGCCTAGAATTCACACTAGTCGATGACTTACACTTGTGTTCACGGAAACGTGTTGTTTTCAATTTGGACTGGTTAATTTCTTCTTTGAGATTTATTCCGTCCAATTATCCTGGTCTGCACATCGGCTACTTGAATAGTACTACGCTTAAAACTTTGTTTTATTTCATGGTCTAGTTCACACAGCTGAACCTCACGAGATTGGCGCTATTCATCTTAGCTGTAAACGTCAGTTTCGGTGTGTGAAATTTAGACACAAATATAATGGACTGAACACAGCAAGGAAGAGATGCCCAACTCATTCACATGCTGAATGATGTCCCTACGACCTCTTGCGGTTATGGGAAAGGCTTGACACACGGTGTTAGATGACATCTGCTGCCTTGCGGGATACCTGTTTACAGAAAAGGCTTTGGGAGAAAAGCCTGAGGAAAAATCTGCATCCTGTGCTATCTCCAGTCATCTCAATAAATATCTTGTCACCGGCCAAATGTAGCTCAGGACCAGAGAGTGAGGTTGACAAAGAATGCAGTCTCTTCCTCACTTTAATCCAAATCACCGCGAAAGTCACCCATTTCAGCGAACACAGCAAGAGAAAAGACTGTCCACAATGAGATCATCACTTATAATGGACGAACATCATAATTGACCCTGCCTCCGCTATTTCCTGTGGCAATGCATTCTAAGCATTCACCCCTCTCTGAACACTCTTCTTCATTTTGTGTGTTTGTATCTAGGCATGTATTTTGAAGAATTGTAAATAATTTGTCCCTCGTTTCATTTTACAGTTTTAAAAACCTCTCATTAGGGCACCATTCCCAATTGCTGGGGTCAACAAGGGCAGATTAATAAGTGTTTAATTAAACATGACATCCATGTGGACCCTGGTTTGAAATTAATATAACCACCATAACCTTTCAAGCATATTGTAAAATATGACTAAATAGGGCTGTATATGGTGTAGCAGATCCGACTGTTTACACTGGGGTATTCTAACTAAAACGTTACCACACTCAACCACACCATTCATGACCATACACAGCAAATAATATAGCACACAGCAGATGGCATATTTATTATATAATATTCATGCAACACTATCAAAGTGAGTGCAATGAAATTACACACAATACAAGAAATATCATCTTAACTAAATATTCATAAGTGTATATATGTTAATATAAATATTAACTAAAGCGGACATTTTAAGCATTAGCTATTGATGGAATTCCCAACTATCAAAACTCAGTTCTGTTGCCGTACACTCATCACACACACCTCCCCTTATCTGCATCCTCAACACACTCTCAAAAACTCTTCCTCACTCAAATCCGATCTGGACATAATACATTCAATAAATTCCACGTATACTCACATATGATCTCTCAACTCAGTCGATCTGCGTATTCACAACTCTAGAACACACCTCGTTTCCTTGGTGTCTACACACACCAGACACACATCTAGATCTCACCTAGTCGATCTACACACTCGCTTAACTCGTCAGGACATACCTCCTTCACAAGGTGTCCTGCGTACAACACACATTCAGATTACCTCTAGATACAAAACGCACACACCTATTTGAGCGACTGGCCTAGACTCAATGCATATGCTGGTTGAGCAATCCTGTTCTATCTCTATCATTCATACAACAGTCTATCAATCGCTCCTCTATCAAATTGGTGAGCTAAACAGACTTCTATCTACCTTCTCTCTCCATGGCAGCCTCTCTGAGCTAAACTTTGTCTAGTGTTATATACTCTCAAGCAGTATCAGTGCTATCCAATGGATCTCTGGGGGATGGCTCTATTCAGTCGTTATTGGAATGAATTACTCTGAACACATGTCACTCAAATATCGCAGCAAGCTCTGTGCTGCCCACGTGCCTGTCACTCATCCCCCACTACCCAAATCGGAACACTGGTGGTCAGTTCCTACCTGTACACTTTCTTTGCCCCAAACTCCGTTTTCCTTTGTTGAGACGGTGAGTGACTTTGGCGTAGTGTCCAGACGGAGAGTGACCTTGGCACGCATTCAGGTACCTTTGTTCGCACCGTCGCCAACCACATCACCCCTACCCTAAACGCTCATGCTCGGGCTGGAACTGTTACAATGGTGCTAGCAACCGCATAATGTTAACTATTGAAGGCATTGTTGCAAATGCGTGGATACAGGCTTCCTGTAAAGGGACCAGTTTTAGTGAGGGCTCTATGCTTCACCTGGAACGTAATGTATCAAGTAAATTTGATACAGTGTGGTCTTCAGTAAGTATATCCCACAATCTACTGGCATAACAAGCATTGGAGATGATCAGGTCAGTCAATTTGAGATGGAATCATTAAATTAGAGTACATAGTTTTGTCATAGTAAATAGCTTTCCTTACATGTCTATCTTGTGTGTATTTTCTCAGGAACATAGGGGAATAAGGTTTAGAGCAGTGCTCTTCAACCTTTTTATACCTGATGCCCCCTTTTATAAAATTCATGAGGGTAACATTTTTCTAATAAAATCCAAGTTTAAGAAAATTCTGTGATTGTCCACTAACTCTGCGTATTTTTAATGTTTTCAATCATCATGTAGCATGTCCTTTGCAGAATGCCGCTCCCATCACAGCACGTCTGAAAGAAATTCGATCTCTTGTCTAATCACCAGCCTGCTCAAAGGTCATGTCCAAGCATTCCTTAACATTTTGGTGCCATCGTCTTCTTGATCTGTCTCTGCCTTTCTTGTGTAGCATCAAACCTTCCATTACTGTTCTCTTTTGAATTTAACAACTCTATGCCCAACTCTTATCAAATGTCTGTATTCTTCATGTTTTTGGTCCATGGTATTCGAAGAACCTTTCTATAACATTTCTACTTGAAGGACTCAATTCTCTTCCTTGAGTTTTTAATTAACTGTCCATCCATGTTTCACAGCCATATGCTGTCACAGGAAAAATACAGGTTCTCAAAATTGTCACTTCAATATGGTTTGCATGTCCAATAGTTTCCTCAAGTTGTGTTTTGAATACAGTAGGCCTATGTAATTATTCTGTTGCCACCCACCTGAAAGGTAAAATAGCCCACTAGTGGATGGCATCACAAAGGTCGAAGAGCACTGATTAAAAGTGTTAAACTGTTTTGCTGTCTCCAATTTATGTCCATTTACAATGATATCACCTTTGACCACCTTCTTTTAATTAGTCATAATCATGGTATTTTCTGTGTTGACTTCCATACCATATCTTCTAAAGGTGGAATCAGACCTGGTTGTTTAGTGCCTGTAGATACTACATTTAGAAAATATATTTCTTACAACTTTCTCACAAATAAGAGAAGTTTAAATATTGGCCTAAGAAACAATGTACACAAAATGATGATACGAGTAGATCACTCATAATCGATCATGAGTTTATCTCTCACTTCAGTTAGGATATATCCAAGCTTGTTCTGACCTCTCCAGGTCGACTTTTTCAAAGATTTTGGATTTGATGCTGCCCGTCCAATGCCCCAGATTCTGTCTCCTGGACTTGCTTCTACTAGAGTGCAGGGGAATGTAGCAAATAGTTCCTTTCTGAGCTCTTCATTTTGGTCAAACTGAATTGATGAAAAGAAAATCAATGTATTTAGTGTTGCTGTTGTTGTTCAAAGCTATGACTTCTCAGCTCTGCACATTTGATGTTTCTTTGGTAGCTAATTACAGAGGCTCTTTGTATATCCAGATATCTAGAGTCTTACCAAAGATGGATCTGAAGCCTCCTTCTGTAGTGCAATGCAAGGCTTCTCAGCAAGCTTTCTACTATAGGAATTATACTGTTGATTCCCCACTACATTGGCCATGCTGCTGTAACACATCCTGTTTCCAGAAGCATAATGTACATGTCAGGAAAGGTCTTGGTCAGTAGTTTCACCTGACCCTGATGTTAGTCTTGGCTTCCAATGTACATGTCAGGAAAGGTCTTGGTCAGTAGTTTCACCTGACCCTGATGTTAGTCTTGGCTTCCAAAGTACATGTCAGGAAAGGTCTTGGTCAGTAGTTTCACCTGACCCTGATGTTAGTCTTGGCTTCCAATGTACATGTCAGGAAAGGTCTTGGTCAGTAGTTTCACCTGACCCTGATGTTAGTCTTGGCTTCCAATGTACATGTCAGGAAAGGTCTTGGTCAGTAGTTTCACCTGACCCTGATGTTAGTCTTGGCTTCCAATGTACATGTCAGGAAAGGTCTTGGTCAGTACTTTCCCCTGACCCAATGTGCATGATAAAAATACACTTAACATTTTGAAGCATCTGTGTGACATAGGTTAGAGTATTTTGCTTGTCACAATAAAGGTTCTGGATTTTCCAGCTTACTCTGTAAATGGGTACCTTGCTCTCAGAAAAGGCAAGGTAAAGAGGTAGGGAACTAGTCATCCAACCTCACAAAAAGCTGAAACGTCAAATTGTTAAGTCTCTAACACCATCCCCAACTGCAGTGACACCTACAGTACTACTGTTACATTTTTCAACCAGTTTAGAAGGCAGCTTAATTTTAGTTCAGATGGAAATGTTCATGATTAAGAACTGGAACATATAAAGAATTACAAAGGACCAGGTAAAGTGTGTTCAGGCGGAAATGTTCATGATTAAGAACTGGGACAATATCTTTTACGAGCGCATGAGCTTTAGTGGTCAGCGACCCATAGCTGACTGCTAGCATCAGGGCCAGCGAACCAGAGCTGCAAAGACCTTTCTACACCCCTACACGGTGATCCTGGATAACAGGCTGCAGCAGGGCAGACTGGCTAAGGAGAAGGGATCGAAGAGGGAATGCTAACCCTGTACTAAAAAATGCTTGCTGAAGTCGGATGTCTTGGACTTGAAAGGTGCAAATATCGCAGTCAAGCTGTAAACTACGATACAACGCATTCCATTCTCTGGACAACATTCTGCTACTTAAGCCCTTTTAGGGTTTGATAGCAGGAGATTGAGAATGAACGAACCCAAGCCAAGCCAAGCCAAGCCATATCTATTATGAGCAAACAATTCAGCCTTGTCCATTCCCTTCTGTAGCTATCCTTTCATTATTTGTAATAACTTTATCTTCAAGCAAACAATAATTTTTGTTGCTAAACTTTCATTTATGCTTCACCTTAGCGATTGATGCTGTGCTTACAACTTCTTTTGCTTTACTGTTCCAGACATCTTTTTCAAAGTTATGAATTTGTCTTCCACACTTCATTTGCTTGACTGGATCTTCAGTGGACATGATCTGCCGTTTTTTGGCTTCATCTTTGAATAATACTGAAAATAGTAGTGAATGTGTTGGAAATATCAACAAATTTTTTTTTTAAATTATTGGTTGGAACAGAGAGATGTGATGAGAATTTCTTCTTCTTCTTCTTCTTCGTTCGTTTTCAATCTCCCGCTACCAAACCCTGAAAGGGTAAGTAGCAGAATGTAGTCCAGAGAACGGAATGCGTTGTGTTGTAGTTTACAGCTTGGCTGCGATATTTGCACCTATCAGTCCAACACATCCGACTTCAGCAAGCATTTTTTGAGTACCGGGTTAGCATTCCCTCTTCGATCCTTTCTCCTTAGCCAGTCTGCCCTACTGCAGTCTGTTATCCAGGATCACCGCGTGGAGGTGTAGAAGGGTCTTGGCAGCTATGGTTCGCTGGCCCTGATGATAGCAGTCAGCTATGGGTCGCTGACCATTGCAGCTCATGCGCTGCTCAGCATCTTGATCCCTGATGAGAATTTGAGTAACAATGGGCAATATAACTGGGAAAAAGGCAGAAGATGATCAAGAAAGAAAATGCTTCACTTTACTTAGTCGCTCCTCTTCTATCAAGAGAAGTAGAGGTCTTTGTAAATACAAATGATTGGCCTGTTTTGTCTCTGTATAATGGAGGAACCCGCCTAATTTTTTTTTCTTTGTACAGACCATGATTGGGTAGAAATTTTTTTACCTTCGTCATTTTTGTCACGACAGTGGCTAACTGTTCTTTTGTCAGCTTTAAAGGGTTCTTTTACATGCACAGCATATACACAGGACGCCGGGTTTATCGTCCATCTCTGATAGGACTAGACACTGGTCTCACATCTTGAGACCAGGAGATGCTTGAAACTTGCAGGATTCAGACACTCCACTGTTTCGTTCTTTCATTCGTTTCTTAAAGGGCAAGTGCCTTATCCCTCAGCTATAGCAACAACAGAAAATACATGCGAGAAATAGTATCTTACGAAACCTGACTGGCACAACGTGGGGAGCAAAGCCAGATGTACTCAGAACATCAGCACTCACTCTGTGTTTCTCTGTAGCTGAGTATGCCACATCAGTCTGGAAGAACTCTGCACATGTCAAACATAAAGATACAGCAATAAATGAGACAGGACATATAGTTACTAGATGCCTAAAACCTACACCAACTGAAAAAATGAACAACATAATCAGCATAGCGCTACCAGAGATACGAAGAACTGTCACGTCAGCGATAGAAAGAGAGAAACAGGTAAATGACCGAAAACATTCTATGTTCGGACATCATGTGTAGCCAGCGCGCAAGACTAAAGTCAAGATGAAGTGTCTTACAGTAAACTCATTCACTACAGACTAGTCTAGGAAAATGATGCATCGAAAGTTGGAAACAGCTGACACAGGTCCCATTGTCGAGTTACGGGGGGGGGGGGGGGGGGGGGGGGGGACTTCGCCTGGACATCTCCTGCCCTACGCAACATCCAAGTCTCTAAAAAGACTTCGAACTGGTGTTTCACGATGCAGGAAAAACCTGAAAAGATGGGGAAACATGGGTGATGAAACATGTGAATGTGAAGTAACACAAGACTAAGACCATCCAATGATCTGCCCAAACCTCCCGGAGACTTGTAGCATGCATGACCTGCTGAGTGTCAGTGACAGGGCAATCCATGTGGCTGAATACTGGAAGAATGACGTGTGACGTAGTCACTTGGACACAGAAAGTAAGTAAGTATAGCAACAACAAGAAAAAATATTGATTGGTTTAATATGATGGCATGGACAGTGGTCAAAGGATAAGCAGCATTCTGGATAATAAGTCGTCAGATCTATGATCGCTGAAGCAGTTAGCATGGTAATAAAAATAGCTGTCCATCGTTGCGAATGAGGACTGCCGACATCATCCTTGTCACAGATTTCCCTGTTGGGTGTGGGTGCGCATGTGGCTGAACAGGCCAATGCGAGCACGAAAACATCTGCTACATATCGGGCACACGAGGTTTGTAGAAGGGGATGGTGTTCCCGCTGCTCGGGATTTCAGCGTCTCGCGTCTGCTCTGGGCTTTCACAGCACGGTCGTCTTCACTGGCAGCTACACCCGATTTGACTGCGCTTCTCCAGTCAGATCTGTTTTGCGCAAGACATTCCCAGGTGTCGATGTCTATCTGGCAACTTTTTAGTGCGTCCTTCAGACCGTCTTTAAAACGTTTCTTTGGGCGCCCTCTCTCGCGCCATCCCTCTCTCAGCTCGCCGTAGAGAAGCTTCTTTGGGAGCCGCTCGTCTGACATACGGACGAGGTGTCCGGCCCATCCTAGTCGTGCTTTTTCTAGCAGTGCATGGATGCTGGGCATGTTAGCCCTCAAGAGAACCTCGATGTCAGTGACACGATCTTGCCATCGGATGTGGAATATTCGCCTCAGGCAACCTGTGTGGAAGTGGTTTAACCTCCTTGCATGTCCAGTGTATACAGTCCAGCTTTCGCAAGCGTATAGTAGGGTTGGAATGATGGTTGCACAGTAGACTTTGAGTTTGGTCTTGACGCTGATGCCACGACGTGCCCAGACCATCGAGCGCATTCTACCAAAGGCTGTGCTGGCCTTTGCTATTCTGCTTGCCACCTCATCGTCTAGGCTGACATATCTCGACAGTCTGCTGCCCAGATATGTGAATTTGTCTACGTCTGCATGGTACATTATGATGATGAAGCACATTGTATTGTATTTGTTTGTCCAACATCTAATCTTTTCCGGTTTGCTTGTGAGAGGTTTCTTTGTTTCCCTGTCTGATTGTGAGATAGATTTCTTTGCCTCCCAGTTTGCTTGTGAGATAGATTTCTTTGCTTCCCAATTTGCTTGTGAGATAGATTTCTTTGTTTCCCAGTTTCTCATAAGATAAGTTTCTTTGTTTCCCAGTTATTTTGTGAGATAAGTTTCTTTGTTTCACAGTTTGCTTGTGAGATAAACATCTTTGCTTCTCAGTTATTTTGTGAGATAAGTTTCTTTATTTCCCAGTTATTTTGTGAGATAAGTTTCTTTGTTTTCCAGCTATTTTGTGAGATAAGTTTCTTTTGTTTTCCAGTATGCTTGTGAGATAAGTTTCTTTGTTTCCCAGTTATTTTGTGAGATAAGTTTCTTTGTTTTCCAGCTATTTTGTGAGATACGTTTCTTTTGTTTTCCAGTATGCTTGTAAGATAAGTTTCTTTGTTTCCCAGTTATTTTGTGAGATAAGTTTCTTTGTTTCACCGTTTGCTTGTGAGATAAACATCTTTGCTTCTCAGTTATTTTGTGAGATAAGTTTCTTTATTTCCCAGTTATTTTGTGAGATAAGTTTCTTTGTTTCACAGTTTGCTTGTGAGATAAACATCTTTGCTTCTCAGTTATTTTGTGAGATAAGTTTCTTTATTTCCCAGTTATTTTGTGAGATAAGTTTCTTTGTTTCACAGTTTGCTTGTGAGATAAACATCTTTGCTTCTCAGTTATTTTGTGAGATAAGTTTCTTTATTTCCCAGTTATTTTGTGAGATAAGTTTCTTTGTTTCACAGTTTGCTTGTGAGATAAACATCTTTGCTTCTCAGTTATTTTGTGAGATAAGTTTCTTTGTTTCCCAGCTATTTTGTGAGATAAGTTTCTTTGTTTTCCAGCTATTTTGTGAGATAAGTTTCTTTGTTTTCCAGTATGCTTGTGAGATAAGTTTCTTTGTTTCCCAGTTTGCTTGTGAGATAAATTTCTTTTGTTTTCCTGTACCTGCCTCATGATCCTTCTTTCTTTGCTACAAAATGAGAATGGGAACACCCCTGAAGTTCTTAGTCGACCTGTACTTCTACTGTGCAGGTCCCAGTTCTGGTATGATCTAGTCGACCTGTACTTCTACTGTGCAGGTCCCAGTTCTGGTATGATCTAGATGTAGCTGGGAGGAGGATTTCCTGCTTAGAGGGCTAGGCCTGAGCAAGTTATTACTCCGCTGTGATGGGACAAGTGCCACGGAGGGGGGTTAACTGATGTGCGAATCCATCTTAATAAACTCAAACACTAGAGCAAAGTAGACCTGCAGCCTCTTAAGCACCATCTATGCCGCTCTAAAAAAAATCACCTAACCATGGCCAGTGTTATGCCATGTTACACAGTTAGTCGCCTTTTAGGACATGCTCTCTGTGGGGCAGTGGTGTGCTATTCTTGTTCTTGTCATGCACAAAGACCCCAGTAGACCACTCTGATTTTGATATTCTTCAAGCACATACATTTTCACCAAAGAATATTTTTAAAAACCATTGCAATGCACCTTAGAATGACCCATTGTGATTCAATTATATGAAAATACTGATTTGAAGTGTGAGAGGTACTTACACTGCTACTTTTGGATTATCTTATCCCTTTTCTTAGAAAAGCTCTTCTTTAAGCTGTTTATTGAAGTTGCCCAGTAAAGTCAGTTCATTTAAATAAAGTGGAAACAATGCAGATCATCAAACTCAATATTAAGAGATTAGAGGACTTTTTAAAATATTTAAGACATATCCTGGGTTTGCAGTGGTTTTATAAGGTTACAAACAAAGCCTTATGGGAGAGAACAGGACAAAGATAGGGAGAAAATAGGTCACACACTGGAAAAGACCCAAGCCATTATCACCAGGGAAAAGACCCAAGCCATTATCACCAGAGAAAAGACCCAAGCCATTATCACCAGAGAAAAGACCCAAGCCATTATCACCAGGGAAAAGACCCAAGCCATTATCACCAGAGAAAAGACCCAAGCCATTATCACCAGAGAAAATACACAAGCCATTATCACAAGGGAAAAGACCCAAGCCATTATCACCAGAGAAAAGACCCAAGCCATTATCACCAGAGAAAAGACCCAAGCCATTATCACAAAGGAAAAGACCCAAGCCATTATCACAAGGGAAAAGGCCCAAGCCATTTTCACCAGGGAAAAGAGCCAAGCCATTATCACCAGGGAAAAGACCCAAGCCATTATCACTAGAGAAAAGGCCCAAGCCATTTTCACCAGAGAAAAGACCCAAGCCATTATCACCAGAGAAAAGACCCAAGCCATTATCACCAGAGAAAATACACAAGCCATTATCACAAGGGAAAAGACCCAAGCCATTATCACCAGAGAAAAGACCCAAGCCATTATCACAAAGGAAAAGACCCAAGCCATTATCACAAGGGAAAAGACCCAAGCCATTATCACCAGAGAAAAGACCCAAGCCATTATCACAAAGGAAAAGACCCAAGCCATTATCACCAGGCAATCTCTGTTATGGAAACCAAAGGAATAAAGAAGCAAAGGAAGGTCAGAGAACACAAAGAAGATAGCTAGAGGCTGATACTAGGAAAACAGGTAGGATGATACTAGGAAAACAGGGAGAAGCTAACAAGAACTGGAGAAAATAGCACAAGACTGATCTGCTTGAAGAAGCTTGGTTAATGATCTTAGCACGCCAAGATGATAAGGACGAAGAAGAAAACTGTAATTGCCCTGCTGACAGGAAACCTGTAGCAGATCACTTATATTTGCAAAGATGTATCAGCCACGGAGACCAAAAAAAAGGAGGCAGTGGAATCTACATTGCACATTCCACTGGTGACATTGAAAACCACTGCATACCAACAGGAGAGATCTGTACCAATTTCAGAACTGAAGAAATAGCTGTACATGCAGCAACCCAGATTTTTATCTGCCAAAAACACATCTACAAGGAAAACATTAATTCTAACAAACTCCAGGAGCGTACTCCACCCTACTCAAGCCCAAAACAAGTTGGACTCTTACATGAAATAAAATACAACATCAGATTGCTGTCTTAAAAAACAGATCAGGTCCTACAGTGGATTCTGGCCCACTGTGGTGTCCTTAAAAAGGAGATGGTAGATGAGAAAGCAAAAGCCGAAATTGGCCAAAAGTGGCTGGAATGGAGAGACCAGCACATAGAATACAAGCCAAGAAATTACAGCTTGGCAGACATGGGCAAACAACAATCTTCAGACTCAGAATGGGACATTGCAGACTCAAGGTTCACCTCCACAGAATGGGACATTGCAGACTCAAGGTTCACCTCCACAGAATGGGTCTTAGAGACACCACCACATGTAATTGCACAGCACCCAATCAAACACCAGAACATATTCTGCAGGACTGCCCCACTTGTGCAGACCAAAGAGAGGCACTCTGAACCAAGGGAGAACTATGCTTGAAAAGCTGTAGGGGGACCGGCGAAAACCTAAAACACAGTCTCTTTTGTATATCTTACAGAGCTAGATCATAGCATCAGTTGATCAAAGAAGAAAACATGTTTGCTTACAGAAAAAGTATTCCCTCACAAGCACACATGGGCCTGAGGTAGTCCCTTTGCTTGTCTAACCTCTCGTATACCTTAAATCCTTTAATGAATGAGACCTTAATAGCAAATGTAAGTTTCTGAGACAATGTATGATTTCTCAAACTTTTCTTGACAAGAATCATTCAAATATATTATACAGAAATGATAATTAAATTGTACAAATTAATTGACCCTCACCTGCCTTTGAGTACATCATGAACTGCTCAGCACAGTTAAATACAATGCCATTGACAGTAAATTTAGCTGGATAGTGCTGACTAAAAGGTGATTTATTGCCATAAAAAAAGAAATATGATTCTTCGACTGATTCTGATGTCTTGATATCTTTTTTACTTTCAGAGGAATGAACTTTTTTTCCTGCCATTATTCAATTGCGCTGTATGTTAAGCTTGTGTAAATGCCAAAAGCTGTGACAAAGAGTTCTCAAGTTGTCAAAATGGTAATGTTGTATGAATTATCTGAAAATAGTGAAAGCAAAGTGACATTGCCAGAGCATATCATCACGTAAACCACTTGTTAGTAAAATAAAAGTGTTAGTCTAAAGACAGAAAGAACAGAATAAAGGCTCATTCAAAAGTCCAAGAAATGAAGACAAGATAACTAGGAGTGTGGGCTGTTGATTCTGAGGTTATAGTAATATCCATCTCTTTCCTGATCAGCGGGCCAGGTTTGAATACGTTAGTTGGTTTCACTACTTTATCTGGCTAATACACCACTTTCTCTGCCTCCATTACCCTCTTGTTGACTTGTAATCGGCTGCCCCTTGGGTAAGTTTAGAAAGTGCACTAATGTTAACTGAAAATCGTTGCAAATTGAGAGTGACCCAGGCCTCCCCTGAGAGACACTTTATCAGAATCACTCTCCGGAACCAATGCATGCAAAAGGTCTGCACAATTCTGACATAAGATGATTGTCCCAGGTAAAAGATGCGGTAATCCATGCAGACAAGACAAAACATAGATGGGCAGGTCACATGTTACGACGAGACGATGGTCGATGGAGCATTATTATTATTCATTATTTATGATTATAGTATAAGTATAGCAACAGTACTGGTACCCCCAAGGTAAGAAGAGACCTCCGGGAAGACCTCCTATGCGTTGGTCAGACTCCATTGCATTGCTGTACGACGCTACAACATCCGAGATGCCTCTGGGGGAGTACTTACTTAAGTTACTACACACTGGACTTCCGTGATCCAAGACAGAGTCGGCTGGAGACGAAGTAAGTTGGGACCCCTAGCCACACTGAGGAGCGGATCGTCAAGCAGCAAGCTCAAGAAGACCGAGATCAAGACTATTTTATCAAATCAAACTATCTGAGGGCGTACTTAATGTTAGTCTACTGTGACTACCTTTTGAATCAGTGTTACTGTATCCAAGTATTTGCATACACGAAGATTTGTTAACCGAAAACTAATGTATCATAATAATGCAGCTAGCAACAAACGACAACAACAACACGACTCACTTCTGCAACCCGGTAGTGATACTGGTCTAGACTGGAACTGATCTTCTTCATATGAGAGCAACAACAAAACTTTTGGTAAATCCCAGACGAAATGATAATTAAATGCCAAGAAATGCTCAGCTAAACAAAACATACATACCTCTTCCTCTATGAGTATGCAATCTGGCGATTATATATCGTATTATTACGTTAGGAAATACAATATTAGTTACCTTTCTTGCATGTAAGACCCCATTTGCAAATAATAAATCGAAGTTGCTAGCAGTGGCAAACTGAATATCAATATCATCATCATTGTAATGCATTTAAACAAATTTAATCTAATTAGAAATAGTCAGCATGGGTTTACCAGAGGGAGATCATGCTTAACAAATATATTAGAATTCATGGAGGAGGTTACCAAAATGTTAGATAAAGGGGAGCCAGTGGATGTTATTTATCTGGATTTTGCAAAGGCGTTTGATAGAGTACCTAATCAAAGATTATTTCGAAAGTTAAAATCACATGGAATAGGTGGGGAAGTTGCCAAATTGATTGAAAATTGGTTACCGGGAAGAAGGCAAAGGGTGAGTATAAATAAGGAGTACTCTGAGTGGTGTGAAGGGAAAAGTAGAGTGCCACAGGGTTTGGTTTTGGGATCAATTTTATTCTTGATAAATAAATAAATGATTTGGACATATGTATGGGATCCATTATTGCAAAATTTGCTGATGACACAAAACTATGCAGTAGTGTCTCATCTAAAGCAGAAGTGGATATATTGAGGTCGGATTTAGATAAAATTCGAGAATGGTCTGTAATCTGGCAAATGGAGTTTAATGTAGATAAATGTACGATCATGCACAAGGGTAGATCCAATATGGAACATAATTACAGAATGGGAGAGAACAATATTAGAAAGATAGATAAAGAAAGAGACTTAAGGGTTATAATAGATCATACATGTAAGGTGAGGGAGCAAGTTCAGGAAGCAGTAAAAAAGGCAAATGCAATGTTAGGGATGATAAAAAGAAATATTAAACATAGGAGCAAGGAAATGATAGTCAAACTGTATAAAGCATTAGTTAGACCTAGATTGGAGTACTGTGTACAGGTGTGGAGTCCTTATCAGAGAGGGGATATAGACATGCCGTAGAGAATACAAAAAAGAGCGACAAAGTTGATAGTGGGATTCCAGAATTACAGTTATAAGCAAAGATTTTTTTTTTAAACCGGCTTACAGTATCTAGAAGAGAGAAGAATTCGTGGTGACTTAATACAGGTTTATAAGATGATCAGAGGAATGGATAAGGTAGACTATAACAAGTTTTTTAAAGTACAACCACAAACAAGAACAAGAGGGCACAGCTACAAGTTGACTAAGGAGAGGTCCAGATTAGATATTAGGAAGTATTTTTTTAGCCAGAGAGTTGTGAATGCTTGGAATGCATTGCCAGGGGAGGTAGTGGAGGCTGGGACGGTTAATGCATTTAAGAATAGATTGGATGCGTATAGCTTTTAGAGCAAGGTGATGTAAAGGGAACTGGTTGTATACAGACTCTGCAGAGTCTTCTAAACCAGTATAAAGACGTTAAGTTAAGTTAAGGTGCCCTGCCGGTTGGCGATCATGGACTTCCGTCTACCACTATCACGTGTGTTGTTTACCAACCCTGTTCTTGATTGTCGCCCCTGCCCTTCTTTCCGGCTGTCCAGCATCTTCTCTCTCGACCTTAAAAATGTCTCTTTCCTGCTATCTTTGCCATTGTCACGACGTGCTCCAAACCAACTCTTCTCATAACATGCCCAAAAAAGGATGACTGCTTTGTTCTGATCCTTGTAAAAAGGTGTCTTTGTGTTGGTGCCTCCTCAAATAATATATAATTAGTCTTCTTTGCAGTCAATGGGATCCGCTGCATTTTTGTAAAACCATATTTTCATTGCTTCCAGAGATATAAACGTTTGCTTACTAATTGTTCATGATTCCTTGCCATATGTCAGTACTGAAAGGACTTTCTTTCTCAGTTTCAGGGACAAGGTATTGTTGCACAAAATTCATTTCATGGTCTGGAAGACCGATTTTGCTTAGGCTATTCTGCATCTTATTTCGAAATTGCATCTTCCATCTGATGTTATGTATTTAAACGTGTTAATGTGTCTCAATTCGGCCCCCTTTGCTTTGACGCAATATTTTGGAGAGTCCGGTTTCAATAGTCGATTAAAAATTGATATAGATAATAGGGGAACTCTCAGTAACCTCACATGAGCATAGACAAATCGAAGCCCACATTACAGCTCTAAGGCCTTCGCCGGAGACAAATAATAAACGAAAACAGCTAATATATCACAACAAAAACAATGTGTGAGTCAAGGACGCTTGCACCCGTGACCAAGAAAGTGGCCAGGAACATGTTTAATCACCGTATGCCAGGTGTGTACCAAATGGTCAATATGATTACCCATTTTCTTTTTTTTCTTCTTCCTTCGTTCGCTTGACGTATGTCTACATTTGCAAACTTGTCTCTTGTATGAATCTGAATGTCTTATGCAGCTCACACATAGGTCTATATAGTTTCCCTTCCAGTTTTGTTTCTCTTGGCCAGTATGTCCGCCTCAGTATCTCATACTCTGGACAGTCCTGAAGTATATACCCCGCAGTCTGGGGTGTCTGTCCACATGTGCACATACTTGAACTGCTAATCCTAAATGCTGTATACATGTGGCTGTGGAGTCCTTGTGTCTTGTTCTGATGCGCAGTGTGACAATCTGCTCTTGCCTGTTTATATAGTGTGATTACACATAAAACGATTACAGATGAAAAAGTACGCAGGTAGGTGCATTCATCAAGGTCGTCTTAACAGCATTGTATGCATTCGACAAAGTGGTGTACTGATTCTCCTATCAATGCCCTCACAGGAATAAAAATATAAACAGTCAAAAAAATGTAAAGTTACGATTTATTGATACTGTCAACAAAATTATTGTTTAAGTATGTTTGTTAAAATCATTACGTGAAATGAGGATTTATCAGCATAAACGTGTGACATTATGAGCCTTGAAAAATACAAGCATTTCAATGCAAATTCGTTGCTATAGAGTAAAATATAGATTAAATCTATTTTAATAATTAACAGAAACTTGCAAAATTTCTTTATTGAGAATTGTTTTATAATTGTCTTAAAATCAACGGCCTTCAGAGTGTTATTTTCAATGCACATGAGTGAAAGCTAATTTAAAAGTTGCTGTCGCGTTCAGCTAACGAAAAAAAAAAAAAAAAAAAGATTTGGCATGTTTAAATTGTTAAAACTAGCGTTCCTATATACAATTGATCGCCACCGTGTACATGGACGCTCTGAGAGCGGTTTCAACATAGGGGAAACAGTCCATTTCTTTCAATGATTGTATGAGTTAATTCAAACTGATGCTCAACGTTAAGTAAATCTATTAGTGATACATTCACCACATGACCCATAGGACCGCGAAACCACTGGTCAACTACCTTTCCTGACTGAGTCCATCTAGTCTCACTCAGCCAAAGGATACTAATGCCATATTGCTCCCTCTCTGTTGCAATTTGCGCCGTCTTCCCCTCCTCCCACATAGTTCTAACATTCCAGGAGCCGAGTCTGAAATTCTTGCTTGCCGAAAGAAAAGTAGTCGGCAGTAGTCAGCTTCCTTTCCGGTTTGGCTGAGCCGTGTCCAATTCCCTGCTGAGGGGACCTTTCCCTTCAAGGACGGCTTTTGGTTTGTTTTGGTTGTCGTTGTTGTAACAATTGTTTTTGACGAGGTGGGGTAGCTGGTACCAAGCTCAACCTTCCTCCTTTCTCATCCGGGCTTAGAACCGGCCATGGCGGAGATTTCAACTGTCTTAAATGCCTTAACCACCATGAAAGTCACGTAACGCCATGTTTAATGTTCCGAGGGGCGCGAGCTTCAGACTTTGGCCTTTGGGAACAGATTAAACAACTTTATTACCGTAGCCATTTATATGGATTGTACATTAACAATAAGAACAAAATCGTAGGATAATTAGCAAGGTAGACGAGAAACTAGAGATAAAAATAAACGACACTTACTCCACAATTAAAAGCTTTCCCTAGACCTCGGAATAAGCCATTGCGTTGGCAAATTCAGCTGCCATGTTTTCCTGTCTCGCAATGCATGTCTGGGAAAACACCAAGTTAAGACCAGGGTCATGGTCTACAATGCTCCTGTCGTCAGTACGCTCCTATGTGGTAGCAAAAGGTGGATAATATATGCCAAAAAAAAGAGCAAGGGCTCAACACCATTCACATACGGTGCATGAGATCCATCCTTGGCGTCACAAGTACAGAAGTGGTTATAAGCTAAGGAGTGTATTCTGGCACCGGTATCCCTAGTATGCACACTCTCCCTAGGCAGCGAAGACTGCGATGGGTTGGTCACGTTCGTCGAATATAGGTTGATGTCTGACTGCGTACGATGAAGAAGAAGAAGAAGAAGTTCGTCGAATATAAGACGATGGCATCTTCAACGATATTCTATATGGCCTGCTGTCGTATGGTAAAAGAACAGTTGATCGACCTCAGCTGAGGTTCAAAGCCGCATATGGTGATGTTTGTCCACCACATGTGATGAAGACCACTCTACTTGTTCAGCCATGTGGACAGTCTTTTCTCTTGCTGTGTTCGCTGAAATGGGTGACTCGCGCTGTGATTTAGATTAAAGTGAGGAAAAAAACTGCACCTTTTGCCAACCTCACTCTCTGGTGCTCAGCTACCTTTAGGCCAATGGCAAGATTTTACCGAGACGACTGGAGATCGCACAGAGTGCAGATTTGACCTCAGGGTTTACTCCCGAAGCCTTTCCCGTAAACAAGTATCCCACAAGACGATAGCGGAAGGGGATGACTATTGGTGTGTGTCATGCCTTTAACATAACTGCAAGAGGTCGTAGGGGCATCTCTCCCGGGCCGTGTTCCAGTCCATTATAGTTGTGTCTAAATTTCAGTCACACCAAAACCGACACTCTTCTTCTTTTCCCATCTAGCTTCCATTTCATGGCAGGTATCGTGGGTTAGTGGTTAAGTGACACGGCTCACAAGCCGAAGGTGCTGGGCTCGATCCCGCTCACAGCACTGGCCGTTACCCCGTGGAAGTAAACCTTTTGAAAATGCAGGAGAAAACAGAGCCTTACATAAAATGCATGTCGAAATCGGATGCACTGGGCCGACAGGCGCAAAATAAAAACCGCAGTGCAACGCACACCGCCTTGGGGAATAGAGAAATAAGGCAAACGAAAAAAATAAAATTTAAGGAAGGGCATGTATGGATTATCTTGTTTGGTGTATTCCTGTGGATGTGTCGTATCTATTTCTTCTTTCATTCCCAAATCTATAACTATATTTGTTATATTGAGTTCTTTGCAACATGTGTGTTTGTTGTCCTTTCTGATTAATCGGTTTTCGAGTGATATGTTAGAGATTCAATGTGCAGTTTAGATGTTTAGTCAAATGTAACGTGGCTCAGCCATACATCTGCGCACATTCTTCCAATTTTTATTTTAAATCATAATTCTTGCATGTTTGTAGATGCAGGTGTATCTTTTTGTTTGCTTAGATGTTTGCCTCACTAGTTTCTACTGGCGGAGGCGCCCCCATTCCACCCCAGACCGTAGTCCATTGGGCGATATCAGGACGCATAAATCAGTGCTTGGATGCATGTGTGTGTCTGTATGTACATATGCTAGGTTTGTGCGCCATCAGAAGCTAGCCCAACCAAAGTGCAATGGAAGGGCCTCAACCTAAGGGCGCGTATGAAAGTTGTGCAAGAGTCTGACTGTTGGACAGAGTCAAATGAGTGAGGTGAGAAGGGGAAAAGTTTCTGTCATCATTGCCAAGTCGATGCAGGTGTATCTTTTTGTAATGGATAAACTCTGGGATATTGTCGTATGCAGTACGATAATTATTATTAGTTGATATGTCTAATCTCCGTGTAGGACCATGGTCAACTGTAATAAACTACAGATGGCCATGCTAGAGGACCGACTACAAGTCAAAGGTTGCCAGTCTTTAGCCACACGAGTCTAGAATCACGATACAAAAGTCATGATCCTAGGATGGCGAGTTTACGGTTATGAGTCTTTGACCCCAATTCGTTGACCAAAAATCAGAGGTCACGTGTCTGTGTTCACGATTCTTTGAACACAAGTGAAATGTAATTATCTTAGGATCACGAATCTAAGGTCATGTGCATTGTGACATGAGTTAAAGGTCATGAACCTAGGCTCATACGTCTAGGGTCACAAATAAAAGGTCACTAGTGAGAAGTCACAAGTGGTCGCAAGCCTTTTTTCCACACATCAGAGGTCAACAGTCTAGGACCACGAGTCAAAGATCGCGAGACTTTGGCCATGAGTATATGGCCTTGAGTCAAAGGTAGCTAATCGATTTTCACAAGTCTACGGCCACAAGTAAAAGATTACGAG
Organism: Ariolimax columbianus; assembly: GCA_036924085.1. Lineage (NCBI taxonomy): Eukaryota > Metazoa > Mollusca > Gastropoda > Stylommatophora > Arionidae > Ariolimax > Ariolimax columbianus. The sequence continues at coordinate 71,081,628 of JAVGWX010000010.1, read as the reverse complement.
TCTGTGGTCACGTGTTTATGTTAAACGACTCATAAGTCACGAATCTAGTGCCAAATTGCACATGTCTAAACCAAGGAACATTGAAACTGGAGCCAAATCTCACGATTCAAAGGTCATCAGTCAAAGATCACGATTGGGATCAAGATGCTAAGCAGCGCATGAGCTGCAGTGGTCAGCGACCCATAGCTGACTGCTAGCGTCAGGGCCAGCGAACCAATGCTGCCAAAGCCCTTCTACGCCTCCACGCGGTGATCCTGGATAACAGGCTGCAGCAGGGCAGACTGGCTAAGGAGAATGGATCGAAGAGGGAGTGCTAACCCGGTACTCAAAAAATGCTTGCTGAAGTCGGACGTATTGGACCGAATGGTGCAAATATCGCAATCAGATGTAAACTACGACACAACGCATTCTGTTCTCTGGACTACATTATACTACTTAAGCCCTTTCAGGGTTTGGTAGTGGGAGATTGAGAACGAACGAAGCCAAGTCAAGCCAAAGGTCACGATTCAAAGATCACCAGTCAAAGGTCATGAACTTTATAAGGAAGTTTATAAGGTCACGAGTCTTGCGCCACGAGTAAAAGATGATACAACTAAGATCACAAGACAAGGGTCAAGAATTTATGGTTGCAAGGAAAAATAATCATGCTTCAGATATTAAATTTGCAAACATTTCGTAGCACTTTTAAATGGAGACGGCGTCACATAGATGTTCTCCGGTACACAGTTTAAAATACACTCCGTTAAGGATTGTTAGTTTGTATGCAAGTTGTATATGCATTTAAGTATAATGTATTTACTAATCAATTGAATGCGCATAGCTTTTAGAGCAAGGTAATGTAAATGAAACTGGTTGTATACAGACTCTGCAGACCTTCTAAACCAGTATAAAGACGTTAAGTTAAGAGTTATAGCCCACGAGCATTTATTTTCAATGCTCCCTCTTCTTTGATAATTGCTGATTTAGACTGTCAGTCAGGATTCTTCAATCTTCTTCCTTTTCCTCTTCTCCTTCTGTTTCTTCTTCTTCTTTTTCTTCCTCTTCTTCTTTTTCTTCTTCTTCTTCTTCCGTTCGTTCTCAATCTCCCTCTCTCTCTACCAAATCATAAAAGGGGTTTTGCAAGTAAGAGGATGTAGTCTGGAGAACAGAATGCCCTGTGACGTAGTTTACAGCTTGACTGCTCTATTTGAACCTTCCTATCCGACACATCCGACTTCAGCTTAGCATTTTTTGGGTAAAGGATTAGCCTTCCTTCTTCAGTCACTTCTCCTTAACCAGTCTGCCCTGTTGCAGTCTGTTATCCTGGATCACTTCGTGGAGGTGGAGAAGGACTTTGCAGCTCTGGATCGCTAGTAGTCAGCTTTGGGTCGCTGACCGTTACAGCTCATGCACTGCTCGACATCTTGATCCCGCCTCTCCAATCGTCAGCTGTCTTTCTCAGGGTCTCAAACCACCGTTCAGTTTCTTCTCAAATGGAGGCGGACGTGAGTAATTTCCTTCTTCTCAGATGTGTAGACTGCTCTGATATTTGCAAGTCCGCAGAAACGTATGCTGGAGGTACCTATCTTGAATTAGGTGTACATGTGGTGTATTATTCTGTTGTGATTAGTTCAGAAACGTAGAATGATAACCTGGTATTTTATGAAAAGTGTTTTTTGATCTGTACGTCTTTTCACTTCACATTGTATTGATTGACGTCAGAGCAATGGCGGACACCGGTTGGTTTCTACTTTTGGGATGGACCAATTAGTGACTATTCGATTTGAATATGGATGCTTCCGGCCGGGAATTGTTGGTTTCCAGACTGTATTCCAATGTTCATTAAAAGGAACAGATCTACGTTTCATAGCTCGTCTGGTCAATGCTAATTGTCAAGATATGTGCAGTTGTGTACTTTCCTATTAAAAAATTGATGACCTCGCCGGAAAGGCTATCGTTGACCATTGGCCATATGTAATATGTTCTAAACTACAGATGGCCATCGTTGACCACAGAGAGCTAATGCGCAATCTCATGACGCATTCTGCATATTAATTTCGATCTCGAATTATTGTTGTATCGTACTTTTTCATAGACAAAACTGCTTCAAATTTTGTCGTTTGGTCGCGTACATCATCATAATTTGGTTTGAATACCTCTGTCGCCTCCTGTAGGTTTCTGGCATGACGACTTTAATATGTATTTTACAATTGCGTAGAAGCTTCTGACCTCAGCGGCTCCATGTTTGCCCTCACTGTCTTGTGGGTTACCTGATCTTTGGAAAGTCTTCGGGAAAATTATTTTTTTAAATCTGCATCCTCTTCTGTCCTCAGTCATCTTGGCCATGTCTTGCTACTAAATCAGGATAGATGAGGACGAAAGAGTGAGGCTGACGTGGGCACCTTTTCTTCAATATAATCAAATTCAAGCGAAAGTAACTGTTCAATCTTGGAACTCATGCGGACAGTGAATGACGACAAAGTGGTCCTCGTCTATTATGATTGACCATTAACAACAACAACACATTGTATTGCCTTTTATTATGACTTGTTCTTCTTCCTAATTGACCAGGTATTCTTCCGGTATCAGTTTCGCTTCCCTTTTGGCTATACAGTTGGCCTTCTTATTTCTTTTAATGTTACAGCGTCACGGCATCCACTGAATTTTTGCTTTCTGGAAGTTTTCAATGAATAATCTCTACACAATTAAAAGCGAAAGTACTCAAACATTACTAATAAATAACATCAATTTGTTTATTAACAATACATTCAGGATAATAACATAAATATGTTTCAAACGTACACGATCTACATGAATATTGATTCCCTGAGCTTATAACAAATATTGTGCAACTCGTTACGTCGAACGACCATTATTAACTGCCAAGACTTTGTTCATGTGTAGCATGTTGACCAAAATCTCTACAGACTTTCCAAGTGGAGCCGATGACTCCACTGCCTTAGGATGGAGGCAACGAGGAGTATGTGATAGGCCAGCGTTTGTGTTAGGCTTTCTGTGTCCTTCTGTATCTGACTCCCTGTTCTTTCGTGTTCCGCCCCCGAGACCACTGTATTGCGTCAACCTCAGCGTGACCTTTGCTGTGCTGAGAATACGAGGTTGGGAGAGGTATCGTGTAACCTCCGGCGAAGGGGGGTGGGAGGAAGGCCGCTTCAGTCCGAGCAGGGAGGTCCTTGAGTAGTGATAACCTGGAGTCAATTCTAGGTGCAGTCAAGTGGAGTGTCCAACGCCATCTTGGAAGAGTTTCCCACGATTTAAGCAGGCAGCGATATACAGTATACCAAACAGGATAACCGATCGAAAGTACACCAATTCCACAGAATAAAGTCCTTGATCCCACCTGGTGAAGAATTATAATCGGTTCAGGAACCAGCAAACATCAGAAAACGACACAAACACAGGACCGAGTCGAGTAGCGCAGTATTGTTTCTTTAATAACTACTATGCAGTGTTTTTCAAATAACTAATTTGTGTTTCTTCAATAGCTATTTTTGTAGTGTTTCTTCAAAATCTATTTTGTAGTGTTTCTTCAATAACTATTTTGTAGTGTTTCTCACTAATCTATTTTGTAGTGTTTCTCACAAATATATTGTGTAGCATTTCTCACAAATATATTCTGCAGTAGTTCTCACAAACCTACTTTGTAGTATTTCTCAAATAACTATGTTGTACTGATCCTCACAAATCTATTTTGTACTGTTTCTAACAAATCTACTGTGTAGTATTTCTCCCATAACTATCATGTAGTGTTTCTCCAATTACTATTTTGTACCGCTTTTCGTGCGCAATTATTTTATACTGTGTTTCACCCATAACTATTTTATGTTGTGTTTCTCATATACTTATTCTCTAGCGGAGGACGGCGTGTATTTGTTGAAGACCTCTTCTCCACTGGATATTAACATTGCTATGATGATGAATATTAATGATCATTTCCACTGTGTTCTTCCAATAATCCTTTCTGAATATAGGTCAAGAACATATTGACCTTTAACATATTAATTCCCCAGCCATAATGTGTCCCATCAAAACTGACTGTCCCATTGGTAAAAGAAAAGGTTTCTAGATAAGGCACTCTCCATTGTTTACAAATTTCACGTATTCCATTATTGAAATTCTGCACGCCTTCAGCTGTTTGTTCGTAAAACTTTGGAGATTTCAACAAACCAGGGGCTTGAGCCCCTATCCACAAAAGACGAGGCCATACGTGTATATCTAAACCAAGTTTGGGAAAGGTTTCAAAAATAACTGGTGAACTGGTCTCATTAAAATTTAAATTTGGCTGACTTTTTTCCGGAAATAGTAAGACATTCACAGGCTCATTATCAGAACTAGGTTCTTGAACCTTGTTTCGGCGGGAAAATAACTCCATGAGCTTTTGTGGCCATGACATTTCTGGAATAACTTGCTGCTTTTTTTCATCATAAGTGTCTCTTGTATTTTGCGTGATTCCCGATCTTAAGATGGCATTTAAATTATTTTCGCTATTTTTGATGTCAGAATGTGGCTGCGCTTGAGGATGGTCGCTCATGTCAATGTTTATATTCACAGCGCCATCAAAATGTAAACCATTGTTTTGGACACCACTTTTAAACGGAACAAATGGTGTCCGAAACTTATTCACATCGATACCAGTTATATTCAATATTTCAGCTCTTTTAATCAGATACTCATAGTGTGGTCTTGGCGTTGATGATGCAGCATTTCCAGAAATCATGTACATTCCTGAATCGTTTTTGACAGCAGCTGTAGAATTATCTCTGAGATCCCCAAAATTAGTAAGTACCGTCGCCAGATCTACATCTAAACCCGCTGTAAGATTTGATGATAGTATCTGATTAAGGTTTAAGAATGGCAACAGAAAATCCCTTGCGACGGTTCTAGAGTTGTAATTGTTGTGTATTCCCAAACCTAGTACAATTATTGATTTAGGCACGTTCCTCAGTGTGCGCAATATTGGCTGAGTAAGAGGGAAATCATTAGCAGGAAATATTTGAGTGTACGTCACCTGCGGATAAACAACAATAGAGGATAGTAAATATTACATTAACAAGTTAAAGATTCTGAGAGATATTCTTTTACAGCGTTTCTCAACCCGAATTTCACAGAACCCTGGGGGTCCCGCGAGAAAACCCTAGGGGCTCAGGGAGAAATTCCTACTACTCCGCGAAAAAAATTTATGAATAGAATAATATGTAAATGTATTTTTGAGCCAATTTGGTGTTAAATATTCCATATTCGCAATTTTTATATTCACGTGTGACATATTCTCAGAATATTCTTTGAAATTAAAACGTTTTCAACTTGTAATATCATTTAAAAGTATCTTAGGCCCCAAACGACAAGCACATGTTTCACATTAGAAAGATACATTTTATCATCTAAATTGGCTTTAAAAATAACATGTCCTTGACCTGGGGGAAAGGAGGTAATGTAAATAAACTTCAGAAAAACGTCTGGTATTTTCAGATTTAAACGATCAATCAGAAAAAAAGAAGTTTTTTTCTATGAACTTGAAGTTTATACAATAGAAAGAAAGATATGAATAATGATACATAATAATGTGTATGTGGGGGCTACCTGAGCCATGACTATTACTGCAAGGGTAACAAGGTTGAGAAACGCTAGTCCATTATTTTGTCCATTAATAGTTAGACATATACACATTAAGGCTTACTTCAATGTTCAGTTAGGGTTAGAGTTCGATTTGTTGGTGTTCTACTTGACGGTGTCAAGATGTTCCCTCATTCACAGTCAATGTCAAGTGACCTTAGCAATATACAGCCTTGTTGATGTTCTACTGGAGGCTTCAAGGTGTGCCTTCATTCACAGTCAAGTGTCTTTAGCATTATAGTGCGCCTTGTTGATGTTCTACTTGAGGTGTCAAGGTGTGCCCTCATTCACAGTCAATGCCAAGTGTCCTTAGCATTAAAAAGCCTTGTTGATGTTCTACATAAAGTGTCAAGATCCGTGCTGATTCACAGTCAAGACCAGGTGTCCCTAGAATTAAAAAGCCTTGTTGATGTTCTACTTGAGGTGTCAAGATGTGCACTCATTCACAGTCAATGCCAAGTTTCCTTAGCATGGAAATAACTATATAGAGGCAGGTAAATAAAAAAGCGAAATAGACTTCGAACAAAACTTGCTCATAGGATCAAAACGGACAGTAAAAGCTTCTTTTCTTATGCTAGAAATAAACAAAGAAAGACAAAGTAGGCCATCTCATAGATAGCACAGGAAAAATAATAAGTGAGAATAGGGAGGCATCTAATCTACTCAATCAGCACTTTGGCACAGTCTACACAAAAGATGACTGCTCCAAGATCCCAGAGCCTATAGATATTTTCAAAAGAGACATGGATACAGCGGGATTAAGATCAATCTGTATTACAGAGGAAATGGTTTTGAAAAAAATGGAGGGGTTGAAAGTGAATAAATGTCCAGGTCAAGATGGTATTCATCCAAAATTGCTGTTTGAAGTTGGAGACAAACTAGCAAAACCATTGGCTATAATATGTTCTCAATCACTTGCAAAAGGGATTGTTCCACGGGATTGGAAAGATGCAGGAGTGATCTCCTTATTCAAAAAGGGCAAATAATCAGACCTAGCAAATTATAATCCGGCGAGTTTAACGAGCATAGTCTGTAAATTGTTAGAGTCAATAATCAAAGAAAACATTGTAATGCATTTAGACAAGTTAATCTAATTAGAAATAGTCAGCATGGGTTTACTAAGAGGCTGGGGGGGGGGGGGTGGAGTGGGGGGGGGGGGGGGTCGTCCTCAACAAATCTATTAGACTTCACGGAGAAGGTTACTAAAATGATAGATAAAGGGGAGGCAGTAGATGTTATTTATCTAGATTTTGGCAAGGCCTTTGATAGAGTACCTCATCAAAGATTATTTCGAAAGTTAAAATCACATCGAATAGGTGGGGACGTTGCCAAATGAATTGAAAATTGGTTAACGGGAAGAAGGCAGAGGGTGGGCATAAATAAGGAGTACTCTGAGCTTCAGCTTCATTATCTTCATTTCAGTTGGGACCTATTTTCTTACTAGCGCATACTTAATGAGACGTCGCTGCGAGGTCCTCTACTTAAATGAGGCCTGCAACCAACGTCCGCCGTTTCCAGTGGAATCAAATATACGGTTAATACTCTCCAGTTCAGGCAATGTACAGCCGAATGAAAACTGCTCACTCACAGTTACGACTTCACCTAATAACAAACTTTTAGCAAAATTTTACTCCTATGACATAAACAGTTTTTATTTCAATGAAGATGCCAGCTGTAAGGTACAGTCAATTCAGCTCTATGATTAATCAGGAAAAAGCTCTGCCTACTCCCAGTGGTAAAGGATACTGCGGCTGGGATAGACCTTCATCCACATATGACATAGGTTCTGGAGGAAAATATAATTTAATTACTTATAAGCAATTGAACATTTAAAAAATAGACGTGGATCTGCTTATGTATGGAAGCGAGACTTGGAGCACTTACACTAAACAGGATCGGCGGCTGAACATCTTTCACGTGAGGTGTCTACTGCGTCTATTGTGGATTGGATGGCAAGAGAGAGTGTCACATATTACAGTCTTACAGAGAGCAAACACTCACAGAAAGTACTCGATTTTGAGCCAGCGACTTCTGCGGTAGTTGGGACATGTTTATCGAATGGAAGACGAGAGGCTGCCAAGGGATATCCTTTATGGACAGCTAGCCATTGGAGTTAGAAGAGTCGACCGTCCCACACTGCGATTCAAGGACGTATGCAAGAGAAACATGAAGTCATGCGACATCCCATCCAAGGGCTGGGAAGAAATTGCTCAGGATCAGCTATCTGGAGATAGTCAGTTAGAATGGGCATAGTGGCTGCTGACGCTCATAGAGGTTTTCTGGCTCCAGAGAAAAGAGAAAGACTGAAGAGGTCAAGTAAGAGCCAGGTAAGCCAGGCTCCTCAGTTTGGTTGTACGATCTGTGGCAGGGACTGTCACTTGCGGATCGGCCTTTACAGCCATGGCACATAGTGTCCAATACAGGAGACAGAGCTGAACAAAACTTACAGGGCGCCACGCCCATGATCTATAGAGACTGAGACGCCTATGATGATGACCTGTTTATCACTAAGGTCTTTATTAAACAATCTACCTCAGATTCCAAGTGTTCTTCCGATAGTTTTGACTGGATTGCTTTGACTGTTTTGACAATTACTGCGTCAGCAACGATGTTATTTGCAATGGTTTTGACAACTGTGGCAACATCTGAGATGAAACCAACGAATGTGACAGCAGTGTATCAATAGAGTTGTTATTAGCTTGTGGGTTCTCACAGTATTTATCTGCGGTCTTGACACATTCTATCCTACCAAGAAGCTGTAAATTGGTACCTGATATGATGTTAAAGACAGACATCAATACAGGAAATTGGTCGTCACACATATGCACAATCTGATACAGCGAGTACAATAAAACATCCAACATTTCATCCCCGATTCAAGTGTCTCGTGTAGGCCCAGCTGAACTCTTACCGTTGTCAAACCAGAAAATAAATAACTTCCTTCTTTTTAAGCCAATGCAAGTCTTGATTTCATCTAATATATCCAGAACCCTTGCCAGTGGTTTTACATTTCCAGTGACATCAAGCGTTTTTCATTCATAATAATGCAGATACTGTTTAAATGACAGATTGATTATCTTTGTCGGCAAAATAATTATTTTACCCAAATAAAATATTAAAACAACAGCCATCCTTCGCTGGCGGTGAAGACAACAGCAGTCAATTACGTGGTTTTGTACATCACAGGTACGTCCAGAGGTGTAGTACAGTCATCTGTTGGCACATATACACCTTCCCCGTATACACATTGAACATATACACCTTCCCCATATACACCTCCCCCATATACACCTTCCCCATATACACCTCCCCCATATACACCTTCCCCATATACACCTTCCCCATATACACCTTCCCCATATACACCTTCCACATATACACCTTCCCCATATACACCTTCCCCATATACACCTTCCCCATATACACCTCCCCCATATACACCTTCCATATATACACCTTCCACATATACACCTTCCCCATATACACCTTCCACATATATAAACGTTCCCCATATACACCTTCCACATATATAAACGTTCCCCATATACACCTTCCACATATATAAACGTTCCCCATATACACCTTCCCCATATACACCTTCCACATATATAAACGTTCCCCATATACACCTTCCACATATACACCTTCCCCATATGGTGCATTTTAGGGAATATTTGGACATGTTCATCTTTTCGCACAAGACTATTTCTCCGCGCTTCAGAGATCTGGTGTTCCTCAGCAATGGAGGCGCCTCTGATTGTGGTTCTACGCCATGGCTGGTGGTCCTGATGTTGAAGTGTGTCTGAGATATTTTGAGAGAGTCTTTGAACAGCTTTTTTGGTCTACCGACTAGACTTGTCTATATGAAAGTTTTATGTGTTAGTCAAACAATTGTTAGACGCACCGCCTGGTGGTGCTTTGAGTGTCTACATTATTGATAACACCGAAGAACTTACGCAATGGGAAACCCAGTGGTCTCGAAGTAAAGTGTTCTCTGAGTAGGGATAACAGTCACTCGTGTGCAGTGACGAGCACGTTAACATTCTCTCGTAAGTTGGAAATCAAAAATAGTAGGTTTAACGAACACTGCTCGGGCAAGATTCAAGTTTAAAATCTACTCAAATTATTCTATAAATTCTTGCCCAAACAGATAATTTGTCGCAAAAAGGGACTGCGTCTCTATAACATCATGTCTTGGTTATGTGGTTCGTGGAGCGACATTGATTGTGCCTAACAGGTGTGGGTCTACCTTGCTCTAATTTACGCTTCAAACCCCACCAGTACTAAAAATAGGCGATCGTATATTCCAGGGGCTACTAAACTATCGGTTGGTAATAGATGCTGGAATTGACCGGGAAAGTCACTAGCAGATTTTTACCTGCAAAAAAATATGAAACAAAGGAGGTTACACTTCCTCACGATGTCTAACGACAAATGTGGACTGAAGATAGATAGCTAGACTTACGTAAGAGCTTTGGGATTTCCCATGTATCCTTTAGAGCGGATTGGGCAACCCTTTTGTTTCTGTTTGGCCTCAAATGTGAACAATTAGCTATATATGTGGCCATACAAAAAATAATTTATAGTGTTTCTGAATTTACAAAATCTGAGAAACACACTTAATTCTGAATTTTTAAAACTTGCATAACACACTTTATTTATAACTTATAAAACTTGCATAACACACTTTATTCATTACTTATAACACTTGCATAATACACTTTATTCTTACCTTACAAAACTTGCATAATACACTTTATTGTTAACTTACAAAACTTACATAACACACTTTATTCATTACTTATAAAACTTGCATAACACACTTTATTCTATTCTGAACTTACAAAACTTACATAACACACTTTATTCTTAACTGACAAAACTGGCATAAAACACTTTATTCTATTCTGAACTTATAAAACTGTCATAACACTTTATTCTTAACTGACAAAACTGGCGTAAAACACTTTATTCTTAACTTACAAAACTTACAAAACACACTTTATTCTTAACTTACAAAACTGGCATAACACACTTTATTCTGTAATGTATTTGATCAGTGTGAAATTAGGTTTTTTTTCTTCCTTCTGTATTTAATATGGTTCTTTAATTCTGGCTCAGACCTGGAAAAAATCCACATCTTAACTAGACCTCCAAATAAGACCTGCCAATTGAGCACTGCATTTAGATTTGAGGTATGTTAGTGGTTAAAAACACTGCTTGATTCACAACACTGGTTTGAACCAATCATCAAACAGTTTGCTAACCGCCATCTTCAGACAAAGATAATCATTTCCATTCCCATCAAGCAGAGTGTGTTCCCACGTCTTAGTATAGAATTGGTCAGCGGTCCGACTGTAAGATTCCTTGCTGTGACGTGGGAGTTCGTCTGCTTCATATTTCTTAGTCACACAAAGTTGACTGACGAGTTCTTTTGTCGATTTCTGGGTCTTGAAACTAAGTGGGTCATTCAAGAACTGGCTGGCGACTTTGAATTTAAGGAAATAAAAAAATATGTTATTGAACTTGTGAGTGAAGTTCTTCGGAAAGTTTATTAGAACCGAAGAATCTAAAGTTGACGGTGTGTCACCTCCATGTCACTTTGAAGATTCTCAAGTTGACCGTCTGTCACCTCCATGTCACTTTGAAGATTCTCAGGTTGACGGTCTGGCACCTCCATGACACTTGAAGATTCTCAAGTTGACGGTGTGTCACCTCCATGTCACTTTGCAGCTCCAGATCATGGGTGCGTTTCACCTCACTGATGTGACTGAACAATAAATTGAGTTCATCCTTGAATTTGCAAATATTCTCAGATTGTTCACAAATCAACTTTATTGCTAGATGATTATACTTGCTCATTAGTGATTACACCACATTCTATTGATCTCTAAATAACGTGATCTTGCTTGAGTGATTATTACTGTTGTTATAGACGCCGCTCGTACTGAGTTCATTTGAACTGTTGACGACATTACTTTGGTGGCAGGTTATAGTGACAATTCTTATATATTACTACTGACCAGTTTCGCACGTGGTTTAGATGTTCTCTCTGCTAAAGTCGTATGGGACCGAAAGGTGCAAATATCGCAGTAAAGCTGTAAACTAGTGACACAATGCATCCCGTTCTCCGGATTACATACTGCTACTTGTAAAGCCACGTTCATGGTTTGGTATTGTTAGATTGAAAACGAACGCCCAAAAAAAAAGATGTTCTACACCAGCGTAAACAATATTTGATACATTCAGTACAAAAGTGGGCATCCCATGATGCACTGCGAGGAAGCACAACATTAGAGCACTTTTGCTCGAGTTTCTCCTTGCCTATTCTGACGTCATGGACTCTGGAAGGGATCTACGCAATGCAGAGAGCAGACAGAAGTGTGTTCACTTTAAAATTCCCAGACAGAATGAGATGCGCAATTTTCACGTTACTACAGCTCACTATTGAAGGGTTTTAGTTGTTAAATAACTCAGGTAGGGAACAACACAGAGAGCTTATAATGGTTGCGCTGACCTAAGAATTAAATCTCTGAAAATGCCACGACGCTAAAGCTTATCTTTGCTGAATTTTTAGCAAGACAGACAAACAGACCTATTAATTTTGTGTCTTACGTATTATACATCGTACATGAGAAGGTGGACCTGTGTCCTCCTAGCTTTAGTGCAATGCGAGGCTTTTTCGGTAAACTCGCAAAAGAAGAATCACAGTCCCGATCCCCAGCTCGTAGGTCAGAATTCTGCGATATAGCCTGTTTCTATGACGTCCGACGTAGACATAAGGTGGGAGCTCTGATCAGTATGTTCAACCCAACCCGGATGTTAACTCTTCGCTATCCCTTCCACGGGTTCAAAAACATAAAGATAGTCTGTTCTATACACTTGAACATTTGATGGAATGGAGACTAAAGACTGGTCAAGAAAAATATATTGATCAGAATATGTTAGTGAGGACCAGTTGAAACTTACTGATCAGGCTATGTTAGTGATGACCAGGTGAAACATACTGATCAGGCTATGTTAGTGATGACCAGGTGAAACATACTGATCAGGCTATGTTAGCCACGGCCAGATGAAACATACGGATCAGGCTATGTTAGTGATGACCAGGTGAAACATACTGATCAGACTATGTTAGTCACGATCAGGTAAAACACACTGATTAGACTATGTTAGTCACGGCCAGGTGAAATATACTGATCAGAATATGTTAGTCACGGCCAGGTGAAATATACTGATCAGAATATGTTAGTCACGGCCAGGTGAAACATACTGATCAGAATATGTTAGTCACGGCCAGATGAAACATACTGATCAAGACTGCACTTCACTTCCAACCAGTTCTCCTTGTAAAAAAGCTGCTTCACTGACAAGTTGGGATTCTCACTATGATGCCTATAGTTGTGAGAGAATCACCTTCTCAAGCACGCATCGGGATGTGAGGCGAGTCACTGTAACCCGCCACTAAAGAAAGTCGTTAAGAGTACCTAACTCAAGTAGGTGGGGCATTAGCAACAACAACAGCAGCATACTCTTGAACCTTACCTTGACCTTTCCATCGCACAATAATCTGTCCTGGTCAAGGTAGTCTCTGCAGGTCGCCCCAGTTATCTGATTCATGCCTTTACACCGATCTCTTAGGTCTACGGGTTCAACAAGATGAATTTATGTTCAGTAATTAGATGAAACAACAGAAATGACAACATGCAAGCATTGTCCTAGACGCAGTCATTAAGAAACGGAAACGTCTTAAATTCAGTTTCATAAAACAAAAACAATAACAAACGATCACTCGTGTATTCATCATCATCATCGTCACCACCACCATCATCTTTATCATCAGTCCTGTAACATGAAAAGTCGTTAATAAAAATAAGTTCCCTTATGCGTCTAATGCCTGTCCGTCGATCGGCTACATCCATGACCCACTGCTGCGGCTAGGCTCCAAGTCGCGTCAAAAGCGGACGGGGATGCTGCTATCTGCCGAAGTCATATTCTACAGGGGCGACCTCTTTTGCGCCTCCAGTTGGTCGGTGTTGACATTGTGTTTTGTTGGTCAACACAATGTCAACATAAATTTACAGTAACTAGTAAGGAAATAGATCAGGTCCCGCATTTTAAATAGATGGGCACCAGAATTGACAAGAAGGGCGACTGCTCGAAAGAAATCAGAAGAAGAATAGCCATGGCAATGCAGAGACTGAATAACCTGAAGAAATTATGGCAGAGCACCAACAAAATGATAGAAGTAAAAGTCTTGAGAGCCGGTGTTTTTCCTGTGGCAGCGTATGGCTGCGAATCATGGACGATTACCAAAAATTCTAGACAAAGAATCGAATCCTTCGATTCAAAATGTTACATAAAGATCCTCAGAATACCCTGAACAGAGAAAAAACAAACAAATGTAGACATTCGGCAAGACTTGAGCATAGAAGAGAACTGATTTATCAATTCAATTATGACCAGAAAATGTAACTACTTTGATTTCATCAAGAGACACAACGGTCTTGAGAGAACAGTGATGGAAGGTATGGAGCCAGGTAAGAGGCAGGGATAGACCAAGAAGAAGATAGCACCAAGATATCCAGAAATGTCTGGGTATGACTGTGGCGGAGGCTGGAGTTTATGCAAGGTAAAGTGTTTCTTTCAGACAGACTGTGATAGGAGCGACGTTCCATAAAGAACACACTACATGATGATGATGAAGAATCGGTCAGTGAAAGTCGCTGAGAAACGATTTGGGAAGTATCTTGTGTCGCGGGGTTTCCAACCGTATGATATGACCGAACAAAGAAACGCGACGGCGATCCAGTGTTTCCGAGATTCTGTGGAGGCCTATTTTAGTAGAAACCTTCACTTTGTGAATTTAGTCATGCCATTGGATGCCCAGGATACGCGGCTGGATGCGCATGTGGAAAGGTTATTGGGGCACCAATCTTGCAGTCAGTTGAACTAGTCCCTGCCGCTAAACTCGGTTTTATGCCAGAATATTTGTTCTAGCTATGGCCCTTCCCGTCCACTCTCTTTTGTTGTTTTCCCATCTCTTTTCTCCCTCCCCCACTTGAGTTTCCCAGTCACAGCGCCTTGCGGGATCCTCTTAGTCAACCCAACTGATCTTGATACATGCTCAATTAATGCAAACTTACACGTTTTTACCACAGTGAATAGGTCTTTATATCTACTATATTGGCAGACGTTGTCCCGAACTGTTTTATTCGTGACGTGGTCTAGATACTTCTTCTTCTTCTTCTTCTTCTTCTTCTTCTTCTTCTTCTTCTTCTTCTTCTTCTTCTTCTTCTTCTTCTTCGTACGCAGTCAGACAGTAACTATTATTTTTTAGAAAAAAGCGGCGGTCATCCTGAGGCTGTCGCCGTTGCCATAGAGCTTGTCTTGCAGTTCCACTGGTGATGGCCACATCTGCTCTCTCTGATCCTCGTATGTCGGGCAGTTCTGCAGCAGATGTTCGGCGGTCATTTTACCGGTACCGCACGGGCATTCGTCGGTACCACCTATCTTCAATATGTTGAATAGGTGGTACCTCAGTCTATTGTGACCAGTGCGAAGTCTGAAGACAACGACCTGCTCTCTTCGGTTCAACTGGTAATAGGCATCGTTTTTCGTGTAACCAGTATGTTCGGTTTCCCATTTGGTCATGTATCTGGCTTTGATAAGCCGTTTTGACTCTTCGTACGTCATACTATTATCTGTTTGTGGTAGTCTTGCACCTTCTTTTGCCAGTCTGTCTGCCTCCTCGTTGCCTTGGATGTTGCAGTGTGATGGGACCCACTGTACCACTACCCTTTTTGGTGCGGACTGCTGGCACAGTTTGCAGAGTGCTGCTCTTAAGTCATTAAGCTCAGTGTTTTTCTGGCTTTTTAGCGCTGTGACTACGGCGAGAGCATCTGTAAGCAGGACTATATGGCTTTCATTTTTATTGTGTATCACCATTTCTTCCACTGCCGCCCTCAGTGCCTCTGCCTCCGCTCTGAAATTGCTTGTGTACTTACCAGTAGCGAATGACAGTGTTATTTGTCTGCCATTTGGTAGGTTCAGGAATGCTCCTGCCCCTCCGTTCTGTGTAGTGTTTGTTACAGAACCGTCGGTGTATGCATGGGTCCAGTCCATGCTTGGGTAGCTTTTCGATATAAAGCTTAGGGTAGTATCTCTCCTTTCTTCTTCAGTTTGGCAGTTTTTGTTTCCAATACCTGGTATATTTTCTACCACCTCTGGGAATATATCCTGCCTCCAGGTAGGTTTTCGTACAGTAGTGATGGGTTTTGGTGTTGTTAGTGCGTTTATCTAGATACGAAATGCCGAGAATTCGACGCAGACACCTCATCCCCATTGCACAAATTCTACGCTCTAGAACTGTTGTCAGAGTTCAAGTTTCGGACGTGTAAAGGAACACGGAAGTGTCAAATGCATACACTAAACTCAATTTGGATTTCAGGTTAATGGTTGTATCCTTCCACATTGGTCTAACGCTAGTCAGAACATCCATGGGCATTGCCAATCTTGCCTGAATCTCAGTTCTGAAACCTTGCGCACCAATCAGTGCTCCCAGGTATTTACACTGTTTAACACTTGGCAGTTAAAGAAGAATTATTCGTGTATTACTCGAGTTGAAATTCTTTAAACCAAGATAATCTTTCACGCATGTTGTAAAATTCAGCTAAAGAGGCCTTAGCATTGGACTAAACGCCTTTTCATAAAAACTTCTAAATTCGTTCGTAAATTGATTTTGTGGCGTAGTTTTTAATGATGTTGCTTTATCTGCACATTTCAGTCGAACACAACACTTCCGGCACGGAATTGTTGGGTTTCGGTTTGCCTTCCAGCTTCTATCCTTTCTCTGTCCACCAGGCTGCATTAATGGAGTTTTTTCCAAGGCGGCCATTTGGAGGCGGAATAGGGTCATGGTCAGATACGATTCGCTGACCCGGATGCAAACAGCAGCTATGAACCGCTGGCTGCTGTCAGATCATTCCGTGTAAAACCAGTATTATTAAAATCGCCATTGCAGATCCTTTCTTATATATGGACCAGCTCCAATAGTGACTCTATGCATCTCTGGGAGCGAGTAGGATAATCTAACTTTTTAAAAAAATTTTAAATTTTATGTGTTTGCCTCACTGGTTTCTACTGGCGGAAGCGCGCATATTCAACCCCAGACTGTAGTCAATTTGGGCGATATTAAGACGCATAAACCAGTGCTTGGATGCGTGTGTGTATCTGTTTGTACCTAACCTGGTGTTTCCGTGATGTTCCTCCCGTTGTTCCTCGCCATTTGATGATCCTCCCGTTGTCCCTCGTAGGTATTTGGTTGCTATTTTCATTTTCTTGTGTTCCTTGGTTTACTCTGTCGGGTTTCCGAGGCACAATATGCACAATTGTTTTCTTTGGACCATTTTGGGAATGAGTATATTTATATTCCTTCATAATTGATCCGGACCCCTTTTTATTTTTATTTTTTCCTCATTTAAATATATGTATAAATTATTTATGAATTTTTATTTTTATAATTTAAAAAAAAATAATATTTTTTCCTTTAAATATCAGATCCTCATCATATATTTACAAATCACTGGGAAGATGTAATGTAGTGAGGTGTACAACGAGAATGAATGAAATGGAATGATTATGAAAGATGACAAAATATATGATGAATACATAAGAATTAAGAGTTAAATATTGAATAGATTAATGAATTTTTAAATTTTTTTTTGCGTTCGCCTTATTTTTCTATTTCCCCAAGGCGGTGTGCATTGCACTGTGGTTTTTATTTTGCGCCTGTCGGCCCAGTGCATCCGACTTCAGCATGCATTTTTTGTAAGGATCTGCTTCCTCCTGCTTTTTCTAATGGTCTGCTTTCCCGGGGTAACGGCCGGTGCTGTGATGGGGATCGAACCCAGCACCTTCGGGTTGTGAGCCGTGCCACTTAACCAAAAGGTCACGCCGTCCCCGATAAATTAAATGATTTGGGTCTTCCTTCTGTTGTGGGGCCCATCTGTGTTGACTTTCTTCCGTCTGGTCTTGGTGTTTCAGGTTTTCACTGCTTTCATATATTTTTCCATCGCAGCCATGTATTCCAACTTGAAAGCGATTTTCTGACTTTCGTGGGCCACTTGTAGATACTCCGGAATCAACCAATAGGGTTTATATACGAGGGATGCTCACTAAGTTCCAAGTAAAGTCAAATACAAGACCTTTTTGATTGTGTCGTTCTTCGATATTCATGGTCTGTTCCATTATTAGTACAAGCCAAGAGGAAGAGTGTCAGCGTCTGCAACGTCTCCGTGACGCTGTTTACATCATCGCCATGAGAAACGGCGCACTGGCAATTGGATTCTACACCATGACAATACCTCTGCTCACAGGTCTGTCACCACAATTTTGGTGAAACACAACATTCTGTTGCTCACATATCCTCCATACTCACTTGACCTTGCTCCGTATGACTTCTTGTTCCTACAACTTAAGAAAACAATGAAAGGTCGCCGATTAAATTACGTTACGTTGAAGAGGAAGACGAGTAAGTGCTATTACTAAAATTACTTACCTGATGTGCGTTCCACATTGTCAGAACGCTGAAACAGGTGCATACAATCACCACCGGCACTACTTTTGTAGGTGATAAAACCAACTAACCGGTAAGTTTACTCATTTACTCTAAATAAATTATATCCTGGAACTTACTGAACATCTCCTAGTATTTATAAGTACAGTTTCCTGGTATAAAATGACCAGCCCCTTCGGATTTACTAGTACAATTACCTGGTATAAAATTACCAGCCCCTCGTATTTACAAGTGCAATTACGTAGTATAAAATTATCAGATCCCTCGTATTTACAAGTACAATTACGTAGTATAAAATTATCAGATCCCTCGTATTTACAAGTACAATTACCTGGAATAAAATTATCACTAACGTGTACATACTAGTAGGAATGGATTTCTTCAATGCCCCATCAATTTGGTTGGTGAGAATAATAACCAATGCAGCAAAGACATGTCTAATGAATGAATCCCCAACAAAATATATCGTCGCTCCGTCCAACACTCTGCAGGCTTCTTCTTTGGTAAAGTTGTTAACGCCACAGCGGTCATCTGTTGGCTTCCACTGGGCGAATTCAGCGTGGATAGCCTGCCTCTCGTCGTAACATGTTGGACACCGGCACTCTTCTTCAGTTAAGGCAACACACCTTCAAGAGATAGATAAGCACAGCTCTTGTTAGAGTAATAATGGTTACGGTGTGTCCAATAGTAGATGCTGATGCCGGGGAGGGATGACGTGTTAGATATTATTTCGTTCTTTCACGCATCTTCCTATAAGGTTGGGTGAATAGTTCACAGTTACCTTTCTCACTGAATGTAGGTCAAGAACATATTGACTTTCAACATTTTGATTCCCCAGCCATAATGGTTTCAATCAAAACTGACTGTTTCATTGGTAAAATAAAAGGTTTTTAGATAAGACACTTTCCACTGTTTACAAATTTCACATATTCGATTATTGAAATAATGCACGTCATCAGCTGTTTGTCCATAATACTTTGCAGATTTCAACAAACCAGGGACATGGGCCCCTATCAACAAAAGATGAGGCCATAAGTGTATAACAACGTCAGGTTTGGGAAAGGTTTCAACAATAATTGGTCCCTTACAGCATGTCAGGTGTCCATTTACAGCTGAATCGAACAGGGTGTGTCGAATTAGTATTGAATGCTGGATATATGTTGTGTGACTCGTGCACTTTACCACTATGCTATAAAGATGCTGAGTACATATGCTCGAAAATAGGGCATGTTACAAAGAGTGTCACATGTGAACTGTAGACCTTCTATGACAGATAAACCATTTATACTCTTAATGGAAAACTGCAATAGGTAATACTAAACAGATCTTTTGCAGCAAGCACAATGACAGCCATACAGTTGAAGATGGGAAAGTCAAAAGTGGAGTTGAACAGGACACATTCTCAGAAAGGAACCTTATAGTATAACTGTTACACAGGCCATATCAACAGGGTGGGGATTGACATTGTGATACCTTTGAGGAAACATTAATATAAACATTGCATTACACTACACATACAAGACGTCAAAAACTCACCTTTTCAGAGCGCAACTTCCCCACGCTGGAGATGTACTAAGAATCATTACTACTTGCTACCAGAGACAACTGGAGGTTTTAATTGGAAGACCAACAAATACGAGGAGAACAGACGTAACTGAGAATCTGGAAAGTGCTGGAAAAAATATCAGAGGACCGGTCAATTTGGAGAGGGTTGGCTTATGGCCTATGAGCCTCAAGGTGATAATGGTGAAGTGAAAGCGTTGGTTGCTAGCCTAAGTATTCTATGGTGATAATAGTGAAGTGAAAGGGTTTGTTGATTACCAAGGTGATACGCACAAACTGAACTAACCATAACGTTTAAAAAATGAAGCAAAGATCCCAATTAAAGCAAACTTGAGAAGAACAATGGAAGAGCAACACCCCAACTTCAGAAAAGAAGACAACTACGAAGATTTAACTGGAGAAGAGCAAGTCGTCATCTTCAGACTTAGAGCATAATGGACGCAAGGGCCATCTCTACAACAAAATGAGGAATATAAAGAATGACAGGTGCCCACGTGAAAAGCATGACAAATGACAGGTGCCCAGGTGAAGAGCATAACAGGTGCCCATGTGAAAAGCATGACAGGTGCCCACGTGAAGAACATGACAATTACCCACGTGAAGAGCAGGACAAAGGACAGGTGTCCACATGAAGAGCACGACAAATAACAGGTGCTCACACGAAGAGCATGCCAGGTGCCCCCATGAAGAGCATGACAGGTGCCCACATAAAGAGCATTGCAGGTGCCCACATGAAGGCAATGACATGTGCCCACATGAAGAGCATGACAGGTGCCCACATGAAGAGCATGACAGGTGCCCACATGAAGAGCATGACAAAATAACAGGTGTCCACACGAAGAGAACGACAAATAACAGGTGCCCACATGAAGAGCATGACTGGTGCCCACATGAAGAGCACGACAAAATACAGGTGCCCACATGAAGAGAATGACAGGTGCCCACATGAAGAGCATGACAGGTGCCCACATGAAGAGAATGACAGGTGCCCACATAAATAGCATGACAATTACCCACCTGAAGAGCATGACAAAATACAGGTGCCCACATGAAGAGAATGACAGGTGCCCACATGAAGAGCATGACAGGTGCCCACATGAAGAGCATGACAAATGACAGGTGCCCACACGAAGAGCACGACAAATGACAGGTTCCCACATGAAGAGCACGACAAATAACAGGTGCCCACATGAAGAGCAGGACAGGTGCCCACATGAAAAGCATGACAGGTGCCCACGTGAAGAGCATGACAGTTACCCACGTGCAGAGCATGACAAATGACAGGTGCCCACACGAAGAGCACGACAAATAACAGCTGCTCACACGAAGAGCATGACAGGTGCCCACCTGAAGAGCACGACAAATAATAGGTGCTCACACGAAGAGCATGACAGGTGCCCACATGAAGAGCATGACAGGTGCCCACCTGAAAAGCACGACAAATAACAGGTGCTCACACGAAGAGCATGACAGGTGCCCACATGAAGAGCATGACAGGTGCCCACATGAAGAGCATGACAGGTGCCCACCTGAAAAGCACGACAAATAACAGGTGCTCACACGAAGAGCATGACAGGTGCCCCCATGAAGAGCATGACATGGCCAATGAACACATCCTATAAAGACGCATGCAGGAAGGGAGACAACAATACTGGTCTCGCGAGGCGTATGGGACAAAAGGTCTATGGAGATAAAAATAGGCATACAAACTAGTGAAATGGTTAGGGATACAACGATCAACCCAAACATGCATTTGTTCTTATTCAGCAAAGTAGGTCCCGTGTGGGTAGTAAACAAATTTTAAATACGTACTGAAGTTGGAAGCGCTGGGTCGTAAGGCGCAAAACACAGTGAAACGCACTCATCCTTTTGAACCAAGTCGAACAAAAATCAATACTAATTTAAAAGTATGTACACTCCATTTAGCAAAGAATAGGACCGTTTCAACTGCTCATTCACATAAGCAATGACAGTTAAAGAAGGTCGTGCATGGGGCTAGCCACTTCAATTGGTAAAAC
The DNA here is from genome assembly GCA_036924085.1 of Ariolimax columbianus. NCBI lineage: Eukaryota > Metazoa > Mollusca > Gastropoda > Stylommatophora > Arionidae > Ariolimax > Ariolimax columbianus. The sequence continues at coordinate 71,059,860 of JAVGWX010000010.1, read as the reverse complement.
AAATCGCTAGAGAAACCATTACTGATTGAGCACAAGAACATGCTTTGGTGCAAACTTTCTTAAGGAGGCAACTGTAAGGGTTGTTATGCATGCCAAATAGACCAACAAATAAATACGAATTTCCTCAGCAGATAGTGCTGTGATGAATGACGTTAGATACTTCATTGCTTTTTGCAAGCTTTCATTTAACTTGGCATGACAGTTTTCTGTTTGCGTGGACTTCTATTTCACCTATTTTAACCATCTTTTCCACAACCTAGAGAGATGACATTTTATATACATTCTCTACTAGAGCGATCTGTTAACCCATCAGCATGTGATGAATTCTGGGCAGGTTTTTCAAGAGTTGTTACCGAAAATCGTAGCTTTTTATATTTACTTGTTTTACTTCAGTTTAATATTGTCGGATGTCTGGTTCCCCTCAGTTTTATGAGGTGGGATAACTAACTAGACACCACACGAACTAACTAGACATCACACGAACTAACTAGACACCAAACGAGCTAACTAGACACCACATCGACTAACTAGACACTACACGAACTAACTAGACACCACACGAACTAACTAGACCCCACATAAAACTAACAAGACACCGCACGAGCTAACTAGACACCACACGAACTAACTAGACACCACACGAACTAACTAGACACCACATCGACTAACTAGACACCACACCAACTAACTAGACATCACACGAACTAACTAGACACCAAATCGACTAACTAGACACCACACCAACTAACTAGACATCACACGAACTAACTAGACACCATACGAGCTAACTAGACACCACACGAACTAACTAGACACCACACGAACTAACTAGACACCACACAAACTAACTAGACATCACACGAACTGACTAGACACCACATCGACTAACTAGAAACCACACGAACTAACTAGACACCACATCGACTATCTAGACACCACACGAAGTAACTAGACAACACACGAACTAACTAGACACCACGCGAACTAACTAGACACTACACGAACTATCTAGACATGTAGCTCTATTCTCTGCAATCTCCATTCATGTATTTGGATTGATCATAAAACCGTTCATGGATCTTTTGCAAATGTCCTTGTATCTTAATTTAGGCCTTCTTTGTGACCTGGTACCTGATATTCCGAATGCGGGTATTTGACATTCGTTCCTCGTGAACCAACCATCTCAGTCTCTTATTGCTCAGAGTCGAGAAGAGGGAAGGTATCTTGGCGCGTTTCAGTATTTCCGAGCTGGCCACCTTGTCCTGTCACTTTATGTTCATTATACTGAATGCACAAGATGTGTAAAGGAACAAGACGTATAATGAACAAGACGTAAAACGAACAAGACGTGTAAAGAAACAAGACGTGTAAAGGAACAAGATGTATAATGAACAAGACATATAATGAACAAGACGTGTAAAGGAACAAGACGTATAATGAACAAGACGTATAATGAACAAGACATATAATGAACAAGACGTATAATGAACAAGACATATAATGAACAAGACGTATAATGAACAAGACGTGTAAAGAAACAAGACGTATAATGAACAAGACGTATAATGAACAAGACGCATAATGAACAAGACATGTAAAGGAACAAGACGTATATGAAAAAGACGTGTAAAGGAACAAGACGTATAATGAACAAGACGTATAATGAACAAGACGTATAATGAACAAGACGTATATGAAAAAGACGTGTAAAGGAACAAGACGTATAATGAACAAGACGTATAATAAACAAGACGTTTAATGAACAAGACGTGAAAAGAAACAAGATGTATAATGAACAAGACGTATAATGAACAAGACATATAATGAACAAGACGTATAATGAACAAGACGTATAATGAACAAGACATATAATGAACAAGACGTATAATGAACAAGACGTATAATGAACAAGACGTATAATAAACAAGACGTTTAATGAGCAAGACGTGAAAAGAAACAAGATCTAAAATGAACAAGACGTATAATGAACAAGACGTATAATGAACAAGACATGTAAAGGAACAAGACGTATAAGGAACAAGACATATAATGAACAAGACGTATAATGAACAAGACATATAATGAACAAGACATATAATGAACAAGACATATAATGAACAAGACGTATAATGACCATACTGTGAATGTCGTCGGTTCGCATTCTATCTCTCCTGGTAACCGATGACCCTCCACAAACACGTGCTCTCACGCGCCCTGGACAAAGACCATGTTTGACACTGGTAGCACAGTCGGCATAAATATACTGTTAATCAGATGTTGCTGTGTTGCCCGACCAACGCTCAGGTGCCTAAGCAGTGGTGACACTGAAAGTTACCGCAGATGCTTTCTGATACCTAGTCTCACTTTCCCCGTTCATATTATGATTAAGTTACAATTTGTTAGACTCTGCCTGTGTTGTTGTTGTTTAATGCCAACCAACGAGGTTGTTTACTCTTCCCTGCGTTCTGAAAAGGGCGTTCTGGCGGGTTGTAGGATTTCCTCACATCCAGAGCGTACTGATGACATTGGTCCGCGGTCCTCCATGCGGTTGTGCTATGCTTGGCTTATCTGCATGACGCTCACTACTACGGGGATAATACCCATCTACATCTCGTCAGCCCGGCTGCCTTGAAAACAGCCTGTTTCCAGGGAACGCTACATGGAAGAGAGATTGTGATCTTGGTTAGAATGTTGTGCCTGACTCTGACGTGACGTCCTGGCCAGTATATTGTGCTTGACTGACGCGACGTCCTGGTCAGTATATTGTGCCTGACCCCGAGGCGACGTCCTGGTAACTATGTTGTGCCTGACCCTGACACGACGTCCAGATCCGTATGTTGTGCCTGGCCCTGACACGACGTCCTGATCCGTATGTTGTGCCTGATCGTACTAGAGTCTCAATTCACCATGATTGGGCATATTATGGCAGCCTTTAAGTTTAACAAATTGTCCCACAATTATCCCCTAAAATATGATTAAAGTGAATTTCAATCGGGTTTGCTCGTGTCATGAGTTTCAGCTCTTTATCGTGATGTGTTTGAAATGTCAAGTACACGATTTAACCCTTACGTACGTACACACATACTCGCTTACACACACACCCACTCCTACACATCTGCACATCAATACATGCTCTCACGCACATACATACACATACGCACACACCTTCATATTTACTAATAAGTGAATTAATAGGTTGCAGTAGGGCAGACTGGCTAAGTAGAAGGGATCGAAGAGGCAATGCTAACCCGGTACTAAAAAAAATGATTGCTGAAGTCTGATGTGTTGGACCAAAAGGTGCAAATATCGCAGTCAAGTTGTAAACTACGACACAACGCATTCCGTTCTCTGGACTGCATTCTGCTACTTAAGCCCTTAATGGGTTTGGTAGCGGGAGATTGAGAATGAACGAAGCCAAGCCAAGCCAAGTGAAGTTAAAGAAACCCGCTGTGTACAGACTTTGCATTCTTAAAAACCAGCATGAAGAAGGTAAGTTATTAAATTAAGTTAAATAAAAGCTTTTATAAATAAATCATGTAATCATCTCACTTGTTTGTGTGGCAACAGGGCGTAACACCTTTCGGATTGCAGATGGCTTTAAACCACATGTGTTTGTAGAGTGGTGCTTTCTCGTACGTCACATCCCCACAGCGTCCATCATTCCTTTGATAGGTGGAAGGCATTCTGTATCCTACTCTTTCATTTCGTAAGTAAGTGTCAATTGTGATCTGCTCCTGCTCGTTTAAAGGTCGCGCGACCCATTTTCCTTTGCTCATTCTCGATAAAATATCAGGACATGTATCCGATTGCACACCTTCTGTTTCTTCCGTAAAGTTCAAAATATCAAAAGTGGACTTCGTTTTGGTTAAGTTTTTAGTACCAGCCATGACAAGTTCAAGGCGACTAACGCTCAGATTCTGAAACGTCAAAGAAATTTCCTGTGCTGTTAATAGCTCTGAAGATCTTGACAATGTCCAAAATACAACAGAAATGCTTACTGCGCAGAAGAGAAATGCGATGAAAACACTGTGAATTTTCATCGTGGCACCTGTATCGGGTTAAAGAATAAAGGAAATTATGAGAAATACAAATGTTAATATTAGTTTAAAATCAAGGTTGAACAAGTGCAGGAATTAAAGTTCTTGTGCAGTGTTTTCACACAAGATGGAGGTTTAGACAGAGCATTGGAAATCAGGTGTCGATAAGCAATATGCAAATGCGTTTCAACTTTTGTCATTGTTAAAAAACCCTAACATAAACATGTCCACATAGAGACTGCTGATCAATAGTATATTCATGCTAACGCCCTGTTACCAGTGCCAAACGTAGACTTTAAAAAATGTCTAGCGAGAAAGATATATGTGACGTTTTTAATTGTCATTTGGCGAACTTCGCTTGTTATGTCGGAGCACGGTTTCCGGTCTTTCTAAATGGAACTGTAAGTCGGTTTTCGAATACAGTCGGGTTTACTCGACTTGCTAAGGCACAAACTTGAACAGTGTAAAACAATACAATATAATACAATACAATACAATATACAATGCAATATCGTTTCATTCAGTCCGGTGGTGTACCGTATGCGAAAAAGCCAACACTATCCTGTATGCAGTACGATATTTCTCCTTGTCGTACCATTTCGGACCTAGCTCTATCAGCAGACCAGCTTGCCCTTGCACGGGAGGGTCTGTTAAGCCATTGGGTCACCAAAATGTCGTTCTAAGTTTCCATCTGTTATTTGGCATGCGTACCACGTGGCCAACCCAGGGGTATTTGCGAGACAACGCGGCCTCCACGACGTCTCGATAAAGGGTGCGTTCTCTGATTTTAGAATTGTGGATTCGATATCTGATCAAGATCCCGAGGACGTGTCTTCCCATCGCTCGCTGGGTAACTCGTAGTTTTTCTGCATTCACGTTGCGTAGATTCCACACTTCACATCCGTTGGTCATGGCTGGTATGACCGCAGGATGGAAAAGGTGCGCCTTTACTATTGTGTCTTTCAGCTGCAGGAGTATATGCTTTAGGGCATTGAAGCTAGACAGGACTGCAGTTCTTCGTCTGTAGATTCCCAGGTGTAGGATGTGGTGGAATGTATTTTCTGTCCCAAGTACGAGTATATGTTGGTGCTGACATCTTCGACAGGTTCATTTCCCAACTTGATCTCCGATTTGCGGCAGTTTGGATTTGGGAGACATTGCGTTTTCTGTTTATCCGTTCGTAGAAACCACACCTCTGCCGACATCGCCCAGTTCGTTCAAAGTGTTGGGCTTCATCAGTGGTGTGGCTGTTGAGCACAATGTCGTCCGCAAAGCATGGGTCAACCTTTCTCCAACTATATGTATGCATCTCAGGGCCCAACTCAGCTGTTAGAAGATTTTCTCAAGAGCTGCGGTAAAAAGATTTGGAAAATTGTGATGGATCGTATGGATGATCTCACCCCGTTCAGTCAATTGAACAGGTCCTAGTTCGTTTGTCTCTAGTATCTTTTGGACCTTCTCCTTTGATGAGAAAAGGTTTAGGATAGTACTGTTAGCCCGCTGTCTCTACAGGCCGTGTATCTGTTCAGGTGGTGTTATCAGCCAATTCCAGTTTACTCGAGATGCGGAGAAGACTCAAAGTCAATGGCAAACTTAATAATATCGCGTTATGCGAACTGAAAATCGGGAATACGTCAACTGCTCAGCAGCATCAGATACAAAGACTGGCCAAGGCAGCGGAGGGCAGGCACAGTATAGTAAGATGCCGCAAAATTATGGTGCAGAAGAAAATCGTTCTTCAAACACTGAGATTGTCTGATAATATGAACAACGATAATATATACATTCATACATACATACATACACACAGACACACATACATTCATACATACATACACACACACATACATACATTCATACATACATACATACATACATACATACATACATACATACATACATACATACATACATACACACACATACATACATACATACATACACACACACATACACACACACACATACATATATACATATACACATACATGCATATATATACATATATACACACAGTTTGGAAACAAAAGCTATTATCATATATATATATATATATATATATATATATATATATATATATATATATATATATATACATATATATATATATATATATTTATTTATATATATATATATATATATATATATATATATATATATATATATATATATATATATATATATATATATATATACGCACACACATACAAATAAGAGTACACTTGAATGTGCCTTTTACATGTCTCTACTTACAAGTAAGACTGAAATACAGAGACAACTTTGAGGCCAGTATATCGTAGAGATGTTAGTTAAAACAGTAACAAAGGCACACACTTATTCTAAGATCACAGGAAACAGACGTACATACTGTACAAGCTCATAGTCATACCACGTGTGGTACAAATGTGTTTCGATTGGTTAGAAAGGGGACGGGGTGGGGGGCATGGTGCGGGAGAGTGGGGGTTGGACAAACTACAATTAAACTGTCCAGATGGAGGACCACAAACAGGAAATACTTGACTTTTGACTAGGAAATTCCGAAGAGTAAAATGTGATTTTCGCCCTCCCAAGTTCAAAAACAAAAGTATTTTTTTTAATGCTGAGTACAAAGCAGAGATCTACATCTTTGTGTTTTTTGTTCTTTTCAAATAAATATAATCGTTTGTTGTTCCCGTCTGTTCTCTAAATTTCTAATCAACTCTTTTTAAGATAGTTCTTAATCTTCACCAGGTCGATGAGGCTAACGTCTGGTCAGGCAAAACACACAGATCAGTGAATGTTAGCCAGAGTCAGGAGAAATGTACTGGTCCAAGACCCTCACCTGGTGGGACGATGAGGCTAACGTCTGGTCAGGTAAAACACACAGATCAGTGAATGTTAGCCAGGGTCAGGAGAAATATACTGGCTGAGTCCCTCACCTGGTGGGACGATGAGGCTAACGTCTGGTCAGGCAAAACACACAGATCAGAGAATGTTAGCCAGGGTCAGGAGAAATATACTGGCCCAAGACCCTCTTCTGATCTCCTCGTTGGTCGTCCTAGAAACGGGCTGTTGTCGAGGATAACAGTCTGGCTAACAAGGTGAGGTTCGACGTGATCTCCGTAGTAGTGAGCGACACACAGATGAAGCCAATCATAGCACAACCGCCTGGAGGACCCTAGTCTACCTTCATCAGCACACTCGGGATGTGAGGAAAGCTACTGCAACCCGTCACTTAACGCCCTTCTCAGGGCGCACAGAAGAGTAACCTTGCTCCTTGTGGGCATTCGAAACATCATCATCACGTGTCCTGTGTATCAGTACCGCCGTCGGTCGTCTCTAATGCCAATTCTTTAAACTGACCAATATTTTCTTTCTTAGCTTTCCTGTCATTTTTCTCTGCGATTCTGCCAACTGCCATCGTGTGTTCCAACTTGTCTCTTTTCGTGACGTGTGTTCACATATTTAATATTTCTCTCCTTGCAAACTTAAATACTATCTTGTCACAGCAGCACTTGAGTAGCACAGTGGTAGAGAGCGTACTTCTTAAGTCAAAGGTAACTGGCTCGTCACCACCCTCCCCCCCCCTCCCTTCCTTTCCCATACATTCTACGTTCAACGCAGCAGTAAATGGGTACCTGGCTTACTGTTAGAAGCGAAAAGGCAAAAAATAAGAGGACTGGCCACCCCCACTTCTTATAAAACAGAGGCCTAGTGTAAGGAAGTCTATACCACTGCATCCCCGACAGCATTGTCTGAAATGGGATCACCATTGCCCTCTTACCGGTTACCTGAGACGCTAGTCCAGTCAAGCACAACATACCGACCAAGACGTCGCGTCGGGGTCGAAAACAATATACTGACCAAGATCCCTATTTCTCTCCCAGGTAGCGTTCTTTTGAAACAGGTTGTTTTCAAGGCAGTTTGGTTGACGAAATGTGGATAGACGTGATCCTCGTAGTAGTGAGCAGCACGCAGATAAAGGCAAGCATAGAACAACCGCCTGGTGGACAATGGCCCACCTTCACCAGAGAGCTCTATAATCCGTCATCTAACGCCCTTTTCAGAGGGCACAAAAGGGTCAACATACTCATTGTGGTCATTAAACACCAGCAAAAACAACAAAAACAACAAAAACAACAAGAACAATAAGAAAAACAATAACAACAAGAACTACTAAAACAACAAGAACAGAAAAAACAACTAGAACAACAAAAATAACAAAAACAACAAGAGCAAAATAAATACAAGAACAACTAAAACAACAAAAATAACAAAAACAACAAGAGCAAAATAAATACAAGAACAACTAAAACAACAAGAACAACAACAACAACAAAACAAAAAAAACAAGAACATCAAAACAACAAGAACAGCAAAAACAACAAGAACAGCAAAACAACAAAACCTACAAAAACAACAAGAAAAACCTTCTTGTCACACTATTTTCGATGTTTCGATCATTAACCACATCTAACATTTCCTGCAGAAACAGACAATCAAATTGGCTGCACTTGCTTTGTTAAATCTGTTTCATTTTGAAAACACATCGAGGACCGACAACCAGGAATGGGCGACGAACGCAAGGGAGCCCAATGCCTCCCAGTAATTTGTTGTACCTATTTAGGTTGCTAGCCCATGCACGAGCTTCTTTATCTGTCTTTACCGACGTGAATGGACGGTTTTGTTCATTGCTTTAATTTTTGTTTTCGTTCGGCTTGATTCCAAAGAATGAGTGAGCTGTACTGTGCTTTGGGCCTCCCGCAAGTAGACGATGTCCCCTATATAGAAACTAAGCTTAGAAGATGTCCCCTATATAGAAACTAAGCTTAGAAGATGTCCCCTATATAGAAACTAAGCTTAGAAGATGTCCCCTATATAGAAACTAAGCTTAGAAGATGTCTCCTATATAGAAACTAAGCTTAGAAGATGTCCCCTATATAAAAACAAAGCTTAGACTATGTCTCCTATATAGAAACTAAGCTTACACGATGTCCCCTATATAGAAACTAGACTAAGACGATGTCCCCTATATAGAAACTCTAGACTAAGACGATGTACCCTTTATAGAAGCTCGAGGCTAAGACGATGTCCCCTATATAGAACCTGTAGCGGTTAAACTATATTCCCCTTCCTCCCCACCATCTACTCAGACATTTTAAACTTGAACGATGTCTCTACCCCCCCCCCCCCCCAAACTAGACACTCTGAACTTAGACGATGTGCCCTTCTCGTCTCTTCCCCCTCACTCCTTCCCCACCTCTACTAACAGTAGTTAGACAATCCAGGCTTAGAAAAATTGTCATTGCGATCCTTACGGTGTTACATTTACTACGCACTTGTATAAACGTACTGTCATAATTCCTATCCCACAAACAAAAACGTGGAGCAGGTATTTTCAACAGTTACCTATCGTATTGTTGTCCTTGTTTTCCTTAAGGTTTTACCATTCCTGTGGAGAAGGTGGCCGTCTATTCCACCACTAATAGTTTATTGATGACATCGGATAGCGTGAGCTATATTCGTTATAGGCAGCAACTAGACTTAACCACTTGTGTATCGTTCAAAACACGTCGGAATAGAGTATTGAAGCTTTCGAAATGTGGGTATATAAAAGATTAGGTCGCCTTTCTTGGAAAGAGAAGAAACATTTGGAGGTATTGGAAAAGTTGGGGGTGAAAAGAGAATGAATGACCGAAATCAGGGTTAGACAGTTGCGTTATTTTGGTCATATAACACAACATACCTCCTTGTTGAAGATCTTACTGCAGGGTAGGGTGGAAGGCAGTCTTTCAAGAGGCAGACAATTCTTTACGTAGGTGGATAACATCAGGAGATGGACTGGAAAAAGCCTCTCAATTTGCACAATTACGGCAAGAGAGAGTACAATGGAGATCCATTGTAGCCGACCTTCGATACGGAAATGGCACCTGAACTGAACTAAACTCTAAGCACTGAAGTCTAGGGAACTGCCAGATCTACTGTAACTACAGTCTGAACTGAACAACTCTAAGCACTGAAGTCTAGGGAACTGCCAGATCTACTGTAACTACAGTCTGAACTGAACAACTCTAAGCACTGAAGTCTACGGAACTGCCAGATCTACTGTAATTACAGTCTGAACTGAACAACTCTAAGCACTGAAGTCTAGGGAACTGCCAGATCTACTGTAATTACAGCCTGAACTGAACTACTCTAAGCACTGAAGTCTAGGAACTGTCAGATTTACTGTAATTACAGTCTGAACGGAGACACCTCTAAGCACTGAGGTCTACGGAACTGCCAGATCTAATGTAATTACAGTCTGAACTGAACTAAACTATAAACACTGAAGTCTAGGGAACTGCCAGATCTACTGTAATTACAGTCTGAACTGAACTAAACTCTAAGCACTGAACTCTAGGGAACTGCCAGATCTACTGTAACTCCAGCCTGAACTGAACTGAACTATAAGCACTGAAGTCTAGGGAACTGCCAGATCTACTGTAATTACAGTCTGAACTGAACTAAACTCTAAGCACTGAAGTCTACGGAACTGCCAGATCTAATGTAATTACAGTCTGAACTGAACTAAACTATAAGCACTGAAGTCTAGGGAACTGCCAGATCTACTGAAATTACAGTCTGAACTGAACTAAACTCTAAGCACTGAAGTCTAGGGAACTGCCAGATCTACTGCAACTCCAGCCTGAACTGAACTGAACTATAAGCACTGAAGTCTAGGGAACTGCCAGATCTACTGTAATTACAGTATGAACTGAACTAAATTCTAAGCACTGAAGTCTAGTTAACTGCCAGATCTACTGTAACTACAGCCTGAACTGAACTGAACTATAAGCACTGAAGTCTAGGGAACTGCCAGATCTACTGTAATTACAGTCTGAACTGAACTGAACTATAAGCACTGAAGTCTAAGGAACTGCCAGATCTACTGTAACTACAGTCTGAACTGAACTGAACTATAAGCACTGAAGTCTAGGGAACTGCCAGATCTACTGTAACTACAGCCTGAACTGAACAACTCTAAGCACTGAAATCTAGGGAACTGAAAGATCTACTGTAACTACAGTCTGAACTGAACAACTCTAAGCACTGAAGTCTAGGGAACTGCCAGATCTACTGTAACTACAGTCTGAACTGAACAACTCTAAGCACTGAAGTCTAGGGAACTGCCAGATCTACTGTAATTACAGCCTGAACTGAACTAAACTCTAAGCACTGAAGTCTAGTTAACTGCCAGATCTACTGTAACTACAGCCTGAACTGAACTGAACTATAAGCACTGAGGTCTAGGGAACATCCAGATCTACTGTAACTCCAGCCTGAACTGAACTATAAGCACTGAAGTCTAGGGAACTGCCAGATCTACTGTAATTACAGTCTGAACTGAACTAAACTCTAAGCACTGAAATCTAGTTAACTGCCAGATGTACTGTAACTACAGCCTGAACTGAACTGAACTATAAGCACTGAAGTCTAGGGAACTGCCAGATATACGGTAATTACAGTCTGAACTGAACTGAACTATAAGCACTGAAGTCTAGGAACTGTCAGATCTACTGTAATTACAGTCTGAACGGAAACACCTCTAAGCACTGAAGTCTACGGAACTGCCAGATCTAATGTAATTACAGTCTGAACTGAACTAAACTATAAGCACTGAAGTTTACGGAACTGCCAGATCTACTGTAACTCCAGCCTGAACTGAACTGAACTATAAGCACTGAAGTCTAGGGAACTGCCAGATCTGCTGTAATTACAGTCTGAACTGAACTAAACTCTAAGCACTGAAGTCTAGTTAACTGCCAGATCTACTGTAACTACAGCCTGAACTGAACTGAACTATAAGCACTGAGGTCTAGGGAACTGCCAGATCTACTGTAACTACAGTCTGAACTGAACTAAACTCTAAGCACTGAAGTCTAGTTAACTGCCAGATCTACTGTAACTACAGCCTGAACTGAACTGAACTATAAGCACTGAAGTCTAGGGAACTGCCAGATCTACGGTAATTACAGTATGAACTGAACTGAACTATAAGCACTGAAGTCTAGGGAACTGCCAGATCTACTGTAACTACAGTCTGAACTGAACTGAACTATAAGCACTGAAGTCTAGGGAACTGCCAGATCTACTGTAACTACAGTCTGAACTGAACAACTCTAAGCACTGAAGTCTAGGGAACTGAAAGATCTACTGTAATTACAGCCTGAACTGAACTGAACTATAAGCACTGAAGTCTAGGGAACTGCCAGATCTACTGTAACTACAGTCTGAACTGAACAACTCTAAGCACTGAAGTCTAGGGAACTGCCAGATCTACTGTAACTACAGTCTGAACTGAACAACTCTAAGCACTGAAGTCTAGGAACTGTCAGATCTACTGTAATTACAGTCTGAACGGAAATACCTCTAAGCACTGAAGTCTACGGAACTGCCAGATCTAATGTAATTACAGTCTGAACTGAACTAAACTATAAGCACTGAAGTCTAGGGAACTGCCAGATCTACTGTAACTCCAGCCTGAACTGAACTGAACTATAAGCACTGAAGTCTAGGGAACTGCCAGATCTACTGTAATTACAGTCTGAACTGAACTAAACTCTAAGCACTGAAGTCTAGTTAACTGCCAGATCTACTGTAACTACAGCCTGAACTGAACTGAACTATAAGCACTGAGGTCTAGGGAACTGCCAGATCTACTGTAATTACAGTCTGAACTGAACTGAACTATAAGCACTGAAGTCTAGGGAACTGCCAGATCTACTGTAATTACAGTCTGAACTGAACTATATTCTAAGCACTGAAGTCTAGTTAACTGCCAGATCTACTGTAACTACAGCCTGAACTGAACTGAACTATAAGCACTGAAGTCTAGGGAACTGCCAGATCTACTGTAATTACAGTCTGAACGGAACTGAACTATAAGCACTGAAGTCTAAGGAACTGCCAGATCTACTGTAACTACAGTCCGAACTGAACTGAACTATAAGCACTGAAGTCTAGGGAACTGCCAGATCTACTGTAACTACAGCCTGAACTGAACAACTCTAAGCACTGAAATCTAGGGAACTGAAAGATCTACTGTAACTACAGTCTGAACTGAACAACTCTAAGCACTGAAGTCTAGGGAACTGCCAGATCTACTGTAACTACAGTCTGAACTGAACAACTCTAAGCACTGAAGTCTAGGGAACTGCCAGATCTACTGTAATTACAGCCTGAACTGAACTAAACTCTAAGCACTGAAGTCTAGTTAACTGCCAGATCTACTGTAACTACAGCCTGAACTGAACTGAACTATAAGCACTGAGGTCTAGGGAACAGCCAGATCTACTGTAACTCCAGCCTGAACTGAACTATAAGCACTGAAGTCTAGGGAACTGCCAGATCTACTGTAATTACAGTCTGAACTGAACTAAACTCTAAGCACTGAAATCTAGTTAACTGCCAGATGTACTGTAACTACAGCCTGAACTGAACTGAACTATAAGCACTGAAGTCTAGGGAACTGCCAGATATACGGTAATTACAGTCTGAACTGAACTGAACTATAAGCACTGAAGTCTAGGAACTGTCAGATCTACTGTAATTACAGTCTGAACGGAAACACCTCTAAGCACTGAAGTCTACGGAACTGCCAGATCTAATGTAATTACAGTCTGAACTGAACTAAACTATAAGCACTGAAGTTTACGGAACTGCCAGATCTACTGTAACTCCAGCCTGAACTGAACTGAACTATAAGCACTGAAGTCTAGGGAACTGCCAGATCTGCTGTAATTACAGTCTGAACTGAACTAAACTCTAAGCACTGAAGTCTAGTTAACTGCCAGATCTACTGTAACTACAGCCTGAACTGAACTGAACTATAAGCACTGAGGTCTAGGGAACTGCCAGATCTACTGTAACTACAGTCTGAACTGAACTAAACTCTAAGCACTGAAGTCTAGTTAACTGCCAGATCTACTGTAACTACAGCCTGAACTGAACTGAACTATAAGCACTGAAGTCTAGGGAACTGCCAGATCTACGGTAATTACAGTATGAACTGAACTGAACTATAAGCACTGAAGTCTAGGGAACTGCCAGATCTACTGTAACTACAGTCTGAACTGAACTGAACTATAATCACTGAAGTCTAGGGAACTGCCAGATCTACTGTAACTACAGTCTGAACTGAACAACTCTAAGCACTGAAGTCTAGGGAACTGAAAGATCTACTGTAATTACAGCCTGAACTGAACTGAACTATAAGCACTGAAGTCTAGGGAACTGCCAGATCTACTGTAACTACAGTCTGAACTGAACAACTCTAAGCACTGAAGTCTAGGGAACTGCCAGATCTACTGTAACTACAGTCTGAACTGAACAACTCTAAGCACTGAAGTCTAGGAACTGTCAGATCTACTGTAATTACAGTCTGAACGGAAATACCTCTAAGCACTGAAGTCTACGGAACTGCCAGATCTAATGTAATTACAGTCTGAACTGAACTAAACTATAAGCACTGAAGTCTAGGGAACTGCCAGATCTACTGTAACTCCAGCCTGAACTGAACTGAACTATAAGCACTGAAGTCTAGGGAACTGCCAGATCTACTGTAATTACAGTCTGAACTGAACTAAACTCTAAGCACTGAAGTCTAGTTAACTGCCAGATCTACTGTAACTACAGCCTGAACTGAACTGAACTATAAGCACTGAGGTCTAGGGAACTGCCAGATCTACTGTAATTACAGTCTGAACTGAACTGAACTATAAGCACTGAAGTCTAGGGAACTGCCAGATCTACTGTAATTACAGTCTGAACTGAACTAAATTCTAAGCACTGAAGTCTAGTTAACTGCCAGAACTACTGTAACTACAGCCTGAACTGAACTGAACTATAAGCACTGAAGTCTAGGGAACTGCCAGATCTACTGTAATTACAGTCTGAACTGAACTGAACTATAAGCACTGAAGTCTAAGGAACTGCCAGATCTACTGTAACTACAGTCTGAACTGAACTGAACTATAAGCACTGAAGTCTAGGGAACTGCCAGATCTAATGTAACTACAGCCTGAACTGAACAACTCTAAGCACTGAAATCTAGGGAACTGAAAGATCTACTGTAACTACAGTCTGAACTGAACATCTCTAAGCACTGAAGTCTAGGGAACTGCCAGATCTACTGTAACTACAGTCTGAACTGAACAACTCTAAGCACTGAAGTCTAGGGAACTGCCAGATCTACTGTAATTACAGTCTGAACGGAAATACCTCTAAGCACTGAAGTCTACGGAACTGCCAGATCTAATGTAATTACAGTCTGAACTGAACTAAACTATAAGCACTGAAGTCTAGGGAACTGCCAGATCTACTGTAATTACAGTCTGAACTGAACTAAACTCTAAGCACTGAAGTCTAGGGAACTGCCAGATCTACTGTAACTCCAGCCTGAACTGAACTATAAGCACTTAACTCTAGGGAACTGCCAGATCTACTGTAATTACAGTCTGAACTGAACTAAACTCTAAGCACTGAAGTCTAGTTAACTGCCAGATCTACTGTAACTACAGCCTGAACTGAACTGAACTATAAGCACTGAGGTCTAGGGAACTGCCAGATCTACTGTAACTACAGTCTGAACTGAACAAAACTCTAAGCACTGAAGTCTAGTTAACTGCCAGATCTACTGTAACTACAGCCTGAACTGAACTGAACTATAAGCACTGTAGTCTAGGGAACTGCCAGATCTACTGTAATTACAGTCTGAACTGAACTGAACTATAAGCACTGAAGTCTAGGGAACTGCCAGATCTACTGTAACTACAGTCTGAACTGAACAACTCTAAGCACTGAAGTCTAGGGAACTGAAAGATCTACTGTAATTACAGCCTGAACTGAACTGAACTATAAGCACTGAAGTCTAGGGAACTGCCAGATCTACTGTAACTACAGTCTGAACTGAACAACTCTAAGCACTGAAGTCTAGGGAACTGCCAGATCTACTGTAATTACAGTCTGAACGGAAATACCTCTAAGCACTGAAGTCTACGGAACTGCCAGATCTAATGTAATTACAGTCTGAACTGAACTAAACTATAAGCACTGAAGTCTAGGGAACTGCCAGATCTACTGTAATTACAGTCTGAACTGAACTAAACTCTAAGCACTGAAGTCTAGGGAACTGCCAGATCTACTGTAACTCCAGCCTGAACTGAACTATAAGCACTGAAGTCTAGGGAACTGCCAGATCTACTGTAATTACAGTCTGAACTGAACTAAACTCTAAGCACTGAAGTCTAGTTAACTGCCAGATCTACTGTAACTACAGCCTGAACTGAACTGAACTATAAGCACTGGGGTCTAGGGAACTGCCAGATCTAATGTAACTACAGTCTGAACTGAACAAAACTCTAAGCACTGAAGTCTAGTTAACTGCCAGATCTACTGTAACTACAGCCTGAACTGAACTGAACTATAAGCACTGAAGTCTAGGGAACTGCCAGATCTACGGTAATTACAGTCTGAACTGAACTGAACTATAAGCACTGTAGTCTAGGGAACTGCCAGATCTACTGTAACTACAGTCTGAACTGAACAACTCTAAGCACTGAAATCTAGGGAACTGCCAGATCTACTGTAACTATAGTCTGAACTGAGCATTTATAACTTATATTTTCAAGTGAACTATATACAAGAGACACATTTCCAGATATATTCATTATATTTTGAAGTAACCGAAAGAAGAAGAAGAAGAAAAAGAAGAAGAAGAAGAAGAAGAAGAAGAAGAAGAAGAAGAAGAAGAAGAAGAAAAAGAACAACAACAACAACAACAAAAAGAAGAAGAAGAAGAAGAAGAAGAAGAAGAAGAAGAAGAAGAAGAAGAAGAAAAAGAACAACAACAACATTAACAACAACAACAAAAAGAAGAAGAAGAAGAAGAAGAAGAAGAAGAAGAGGAAGAAAACCTTGGTTTAGTCTTATGGAAGGAAAAGGCAGCGAATGAAGGAACTATCACGCAAGTAATAAAAAAATCTAGTCTAGTGCAATTACGCAATAAACACCTCATCTCTGACAGCAGTGTCTTCGATGAATCTACATTTACCTTTCAGAGCTTACAAATAATTCCTACATGGAAGCCAATAACAGTAGCTGATCCACACTTCTATCGAAGCGTTAATGCAAACAACATCAGAAACACAACATGCAGATACCTGAACTTAGCCAAGTCAGAAAACGTAAAACCTCGAATCGTAAACGTTTCAATTTAGCGTCAATTTCAAGTTGTGTTCATATTTTTTCTCTATCCTTGTCAGGTTATTGGGGTACGCTCGTAAAAGGTAATGTCGCTGTTAAGATTGATCGATTCCTTAGTTTCGGTAAATTAAAGATTGTCAAAAAGTAATAATACTTTTATAATTTGTTATGGGGAGCAAAGACAATAGCAAAAACAATATCGGTGCTTGCACGGCTTAACAAAATCTGGCATGTTAGCACTGTGCATGAAAATCAGATTAATGCGCACACTGGTCCTGACAATATTCATATATGCTTGTGAGACATGGACAGTTACAGCTGACTTTCAGCGAAGGATACATGCCTTGGAGATGGGATGTTTCCGAAGACTTTTAAACGTCACGTACAAAGATCTAGTTACAGATGAGGAAATACGAGATAGAATTACAACAGCAATAGAGTCTTTTGAAGACCTCTTGGCAACTGTCAAAAGAAGGAAACTCGCTTGGTACAGTCACATATCGAGATCAAATGGTCTTGGTACGGTCACATATCGAGATCAAATGGTCTTGGTACGGTCACATATCGAGATCAAATGGTCTTGGTACGGTCACATATCGAGATCAAATGGTCTTGGTACGGTCACATATCGAGATCAAATGGTCTTGGTGCGATCACATATCGAGATCAAATGGTCTTAGTGCGGTCACATATCGAGATCAAATGGTCTTGCAAATACGATTCTCTACGGAAAGGGCAAGGCAGACAACGAAGAGGCCCTCCAAAAAGAGGTGGGAGGACAACATAAAGGAATGGACCAATCTCCGACCAGAAGAGGCGCAGGTATCGGCTACTGACAGAGAAGGGTGGCGTGGGTTTGTGAGGCTGTCTTCATGTGTGCCCCAACGACCTCACCGGTTATGGGATGACCTGACCTGCCCTGACCTGGGGAGCAAATAGTAATCAGGGTCATGTGAGACATGCCGATCAAGGCCTCGCGCGTGTTCCTTGAAACACACTGTGTCGCAGCAATCTGGCCAACGAGGTGGGGATGAACACTATTTTCTCCATTATTGTGAGCTCACTCAGGAGCTCGCATTTCACTACAGACAGGGGTATATTTGTCCACTTTACAAATACGCTTCTGGACATAAGAGCCCCCGTAACCTGTAACCACAAAAACATAATCAAGAGATTATTCATCCCATCCATAATAACTTGGAACAATAACAAATAACAGGGCTGTTTTCTACCATTAGGCAAGACAAGGCGGCCGCATAGGCAAAATTTTAGGGGAGACAAAAGGGCGGAAAGGAATTTATTTTGAAGTAAAACAGGAAAAAAATCGAGAAAATTAAGAAGAAATAAAATTACATACAGGAAAAACTATGGTTCTATTGATGTTTTTATTGTAACTATTAATTATTTATTTGTGATAATCGATCAAGAGCTAGGTCTTGTATTTCTCTTTCAACATATCTAAAAGGTAAGTGGAATTCATGTTTCATATAAAAGAGATAAGTTACTGTTAA
The DNA here is from genome assembly GCA_036924085.1 of Ariolimax columbianus. Lineage (NCBI taxonomy): Eukaryota > Metazoa > Mollusca > Gastropoda > Stylommatophora > Arionidae > Ariolimax > Ariolimax columbianus. The sequence continues at coordinate 71,041,088 of JAVGWX010000010.1, read as the reverse complement.
TGTTATATTATACAAGTTGAATACAAGTTATTTTATATCTAATACATGGCAGCGGTCAGAGACCCATAGCTGACTGCTAGCGTCAGGGCCAGCGAAACCAGAGCTGCCAAGACCCTTCTACACCTCCACACGGGGATCCTGAATAACAGACTGCAACAGAACCGACTGGCTAGGGAGAGGGATCGAAGAGGTAATGCTAACCCGGAACGTGCAAATATCGCAGTCAAGCTGTAAACTACGACACAAAGCATTCCGTTCTCTGGATTACATTCTGCTACTTAGGCCCGTTTCAGGGTTTGGTAGCGGGAGATTGAGATCGAACGAAGCCAAGCCATATCTAATACACTAATTGTTCTAGCCTTGATGACAGGGGGAGAGAAGGATGGTAATAAAAGGGAGGCAACGACATTTTTCTATTTTCGCCTAGAGCGGTAAAACACATAGACTGACATAGAAATGGTTGTGGCTGTTTGTATGTTTGTTTGTAAATGTCTAGGCTCACCAATATCGTGACACATAAATTAGATCAATCGGATATTGATAGACGAGTTTTAGAAGTTCATTTATCGGTTAATACTGTGTTGTGGTATGCAAAATATTTCCTGTGTTAATGTGTTTTAAAATGCCAGTCCCTACAAAATGAATACAACAAAAATCAAACCTTTCAGCTTTCTTTAAAAGCAAGAAGAATAGTCAGAAGACAAGTAGTGAAAAATGTATATTTTCACTGCCTCGTGAAAATTGTTTCTTAATTTTACTGGTCTGGATGTGGACAAAGATTGGGACACATCTGCCCAGGTCGTTTTTCTATGCTAACAACACTACCCCACACTCGCTAGGTTTTTGACATGTTTGAGCTGCGAGGTGGGCAATGTCATGAGTTGGAGAGTCTTCCATCAATCGGGAGGTTACTGGAAAACGGACAAAAGATTAAAGTAAGAAAAAATGCTGGGTGGTTTAATACCATTCAATCAATAACCTATCAGCTTCCTGTGGAGCATAGGTCCTCAACAAATACTCGCCAGTCTTCCTATCATGAGCCATCGCAGTCAATTCTGTCCACGCCCTGTTTGCTGCCTTTACATAGGCTTCCAGTTTCCTCTTCTATGGGTGTCTCGGTCTTCCTCTACTTCTCTTGCCCTGTGGATTCTAGAACAGGGCGTATCTGGTAATGTTATCCATTGGTTTCCGTAATGTGTGGCCTTTCCCTTGCAATGACCTGCCCCGTATTTCATCCTCCTCTGGTATTTGTCCCGTGTCCCCCATCAGTTCCACAATGGTGATCTTGTCCTACTGTTTTCACCTTTGAATTTTGAACCGGCAACCATTTACAAAAGTCTGTACCTTTTTCATTAGTACCTGTGTTGTTCTCCATAAGTACATGTGCTGTCCTCCATAAGTACATGTGTTGTCCTCCATTACTACCTGTGTTGTCCTCCATTAATGCCTGTGTTGTCCTCTATTAGTACCTGTGTTGTCTTCCATTAGTGCCTCTGTGGTCCTCCATTAGTACCTGTGTTGTCCTCCATTAGTACATGTGTTGTCCTCCATTAGTACCTGTGTTGTCCTCCATTAGTACCTGTGTTGTCCTCCATTAGTCCCACCCATGTGTCGTGGAGTCAAGGCACATGGCTATGGGGCAACTTCTATTGACCAAAAACTCAAGAACCTCAAAATACTACAGTGGAATGCGGAGGGAGTCATTAACAAAAAACTTTCCCTAACACATCATCTGCATGAAGGTAAGATTGACGTGGCATGTATCCAGGAAACGCACCTCAACAAAAACCATAAATTCTCAATCAGAGGATACCAGACCTTCCGTCTCGATAGAGAAGGCCACAAAGGAGGGGTCCTGATACTGACCAGAAACTGCATACCGAGTAGCGCGGTATCTGTCAATCACACCGGACAAGCAGAAATTGTAGGAGTTGACATAATGGCTCAAGAGACGAAGCTCCGCATTTTCAATCTGTACGGACCACCAAATAGAGACCTATCGCTCTCGAGTATGGAGGTCAGAGACTCCAACTGCATAGTAGTTGGAGATTTCAACAGCCACTCGGAGAGATGGGGATACTCTGACACAGACAGCAGAGGTGACGAAGTGGAAGATTGGGAGATAGATGCAAATCTCTCCCTAATCAATAGGCCGGAGGATAGCCCTAGCTTCTATTCAAGAACATGGCATACCACCTCGACTCCAGATTTGGCCTTCTCCACACAGGACATACACCATAAAATAGACCGCCAGGTGCTAAACCAACTGGCAGGTAGCGACCACAGGCCGATCAGGCTAACCATTCACATGGAAGTAGGCCCACAGGAAACAAAACCGCTCCCACGTTGGAATTACAAACGAGCCGACTGGGACAGATTTGCAATCCTGACAGATGGGCTGTGTGAAACCATCAACACACGAAACAACAAAATGAAGCCAATGGTGGAAAGCCTAAGCAAGGCAATAATGCAAGCCGCCACTGAAACCATCCCAAGAGGAGCTAGGAAAAACTATAAGCCCTACTGGAATGATGAGTTGCAGAAAGCGGAAGATGCAGTAACAAATGCTAGGAACATGGCAGAGCGAGAAAAATCCATGGAGGCAAACATCGCCCTCAAAGCCGCCACGGCGAAATACAAACACACCCTTAAGCAAACAGCAAGAGAAAGCTGGATCTTTATCACAGGTAAGAAAGCCGCAAACGCCTTTGTCGATCACTATGCCAGAGCAAACCACATCGAGGTCCCTGCAGATAAGCATACAGACATTAGCGAAGAGCTAAAGGGGCACGACAACATCAATACGGCTCCCGAAGAGCACATGATGGCCAAATTAACAATGCGCGAAATGGAAGAGGCTATGAGAACATTAAAGAAAAGGAAATCTCCCGGAAAAGACGGGATAACAAACGAAATGCTGATGGGGCTGGGCCAAACAGCGAAGAGGAAACTGCTATCGGTCCTGAACCAAAGCTGGAAAAGGGGAATTGTACCCCAGGCATGGGAAGACGCAATACTGGTACCAGTACCAAAAACAGGGAAGGACAAAACAGATCCAAATGGATACAGGCCCATCAGCCTACTGAGCTGTGTCGGCAAGCTGATGGAACGGATGATAAACACCAGACTGATGTGGCATCTGGAAGAAAAACGAATACTAATTCCACAGCAAGCCGGCTTTAGACAGCACAAATCCACTGAGGACCAGGTCATCCTCAAAGCCCAGGAGATAGAAGATGCCTACCAGGCACAGAAACACACAGTAGCTGTTTGGGTGGATCTGGAAAAGGCTTTTGACAAAGTCTGGAAAGACGGACTTAGAGTCAAGCTAAGAAGAAGTGATGTTTGTGGGAAAATGTACAAGTGGATCAACCACTACCTCAAACATAGAACGGCCAGAGTTCAAGTACAAGGGCAGATGAGCAAAAAGGTGACACTCGAGCAGGGAGTACCCCAAGGGGGAGTACTGTCACCCACACTCTTCCTGGTATATATAAACGATATTACAGAGAATATACCAAGAAGAGTCCATAGCTCAATGTTTGCAGACGATCTGGCTATATGGACCTCTGAAAAGAATCTCACCATAGCAAGAAATCGGATGCAGACGGCCCTAACATCGCTGGAAGAGTGGGCGAACTTATGGCTGGTCAAAATAAACGAGGAGAAAACCACATGCACAATATTCTCGCTTTCATTAAAACCCCAAAATACCAAATTAAGTCTAAATGGCAAATTCCTGCAGCCAAACGACAACCCAACCTATCTGGGAGTCACATTTGATCGGCGCATGACATGGAAAAGTCAGATTGAGAGAAACCGAATGAAAGCCAGAGAAAGAATGGCAATCATGAGGAAACTTGCTGGCACAAGCTGGGGAGCAGACGAAGGCATACTAAAGAAACTGTACACTGGAAGAGTGAGACCAGTTCTCGAGTATGGCATTGCGGCATGGACAACAGCAGCGAAGGCGAACTTCGATAAAGTTAGCAAACTTCAAAACCAAGCCATGAGAATTATAACAGGAGGCATGAAGTCAACGCCAATTGTAGAACTTGAAAAGATTACAAAACTGCAATCCATGACCGATAGAAGAGACTGCAGAGCCCAGCTGCAGTCAGAGAAACTCCAAAGACTGACCGACCATCCAATGCACCAGAGACTAAACAATTTGGGAAATGGGAAACTAAAGCGGAGAAACTTTGCAGAAATAGCCAAAGCAAAGATGCACGAAGATCCCATAAACGCACTAACAACACCAAAACCCATCACTACTGTACGAAAACCTAACTGGAGGCAGGATATATTTCCAGAGGTGGTAGAAAATATACCAGGTATTGGAAACAAAAACTGCCAGACTGAAAAAGAAAGGAGAGATACTACCCTAAGCTTCAAATCGAAAAGCTACCCAAGCATGGACTGGACCCATGCATACACCGACGGTTCTGTAACAAACACCACACAGAACGGAGGGGCAGGAGCATTCCTGAACCTACCAAATGGCAAAAAAATAACACTGTCATTGGCTACTGGTAAGTACACAAGCAATTTCAGAGCGGAGGCAGAGGCACTGAGGGCGGCAGTGGAAGAAATGGTGACACACAATGAAAATGAAAGCCATATAGTCCTGCTTACAGATGCTCTCGTCGTAGTCACAGCGCTAAAAAGCCAGAAAAACACTGAGCTTAATGACTTAAGAGCAGCACTCTGCAAACTGTGCCAGCAGTCCGCACCAAAAAGGGTAGTGGTACAGTGGGTCTCATCACACTGCAACATCCAAGGCAACGAGGAGGCAGACAGACTGGCAAAAGAAGGTGCAAGACTACAACAAACAGATACTAGTATGACGTACGAAGAGTCAAAACGGCTTATCAAAGCCAGATACATGACCAAATGGGAAACCGAACATACTGGTTACACCAAAAACGATGCCTATTACCAGCTGAACCGAAGAGAGCAGGTCGTTGTCTTCAGACTTCGCACTGGCCACAATAGACTGAGGTACCACCTATTCAACAAATTGAAGATAGGTGGTACCGACGAATGCCCGTGCGGTACTGGTAAAATGACCGCGGAACATCTGCTGCAGAACTGCCCGACATACGAGGATCAGAGAGAGCAGATGTGGCCATCACCAGTGGAACTGCAAGACAAGCTCTATGGCAGTGGAGACAGCCTCAGGATGACCGCCACTTTTTTCGAAAAAATAATGGTTACTGTCTGACTGCGTACGAAGAAGAAAAAGAAGAAGTCCTCCAGTAGTACCTGTGTTGTCCTCCAGTAGCACCTGTGTTGTCCTCTGTTAGTACCTATGTTGTCTTCCAGTAGTACCTGTGTTGTCCTCCATTAGTACCTGTGTTGTCCTCCATTAGTACCTGTGTTGTCCTCCATTAGTACCTGTGTTGTCCTCCATTAGTACCTGTGTTGTCTTCCATTAGTACATGTGTTGTCTTCCATTAGTACCTGTGTTGTCCTCCATTAGTACCTGTGTTGTCTTCCTTTAGTACCTGTGTTGTCTTCCATTAGTACCTGTGTTGTCCTCCATTAGTACCTGTGTTGTCCTCCATTAGTACCTGTGTTGTCTTCCATTAGTACCTGTGTTGTCTTCCATTAGTACCTGTGTTGTCCTCCATTAGTACCTGTGTTGTCCTCCATTAGTACCTGTGTTGTCTTCCATTAGTACATGTGTTGTCTTCCATTAGTACCTGTGTTGTCCTCCATTAGTACCTGTGTTGTCTTCCTTTAGTACCTGTGTTGTCTTCCATTAGTACCTGTGTTGTCCTCCATTAGTACCTGTGTTGTCCTCCATTAGTACCTGTGTTGTCTTCCATTAGTACCTGTGTTGTCTTCCATTAGTACCTGTGTTGTCCTCCATTAGTACCTGTGTTGTCTTCCATTAGTACCCGCGTTGTCTTCCATGTTTCAGAGCCATAAAATTGAGCAGATAGAACGTTGAAGCTGAATTTTTGTATTTTGTGTGGTTTTAATTTCTGTTCACTTCCCTAAATCCCCCAATGCAATCAAAGCTTTACTCACCTTCTGCATTCTTAACTGAACATCCTTGTCTGTACCTCCTCACATGTCTATGTTGCTGCCAAGGTATGGGAGAGACTCCACATTCTGAAGTTGGGTTGTTCATAACTCAATTATATCATTGATAATTGCATTTATTTTCAAAATCTCTGTTTTATCTCTGTGTATTTTTAGCTCAAATTATAGTGACATCCCTTCAAGTATGCGTATCTTATTTTTCATCTCACTGTGGGCATGGTGCAGAAGAGCCAAATCATCGGCAAAGGCGAAATCGACAAGTTGTTTCGTCAATGTCCATTTAATGTCGTTGTCGCTTGATATAATGTCGACTTCATAATCCAGTCAATGTCCATTTAATACAATTGTCGCTTCATGATATGTCGACTTCATAATCCAGTCAATGGCCATCAGAAAGAGTAATGGTGAAAGTAGACAGCTCTGCCGAACCCCCAGTTATTATTTCAAAGGGTTCAGAAAGCTGACCTTTATGTATCACTCGACATTTCGTTGCTTCATATGTTTTCTGGATTATATTAAAGAACTGTGTGGGCACTCCATAGTGTCTGAGCAACTTCCATTGTGCTACCATGTCCGAGCTGTAAAAAGCTTTCTCGTATTCCACATCGCAGGTTTAAAATAAACGACGGAACTGATCAACAGTGTTTGGGACTGGAAGCTTCCAGGACAATGTTAGGGCAAAAACATGTTTATGTCTTATCTATATCAGACGGGTTTTACGCTCCAGGGCCTAAGGTACGTATTTTCAGCATGCATTTGTTGGGGGCTGTTTTCTTAGCCTATGACTGTCTCCAATCCGCCTGAAAGCAGCAGCTGTAAGATCTAAAATGTGTCTCTTCTAGGAAGGTTGCCTTTTGATTTGCTTTTACACGACAGCGAATTCTAATCCAATAAAATCAGCGCTGATTGATCTAAAATTAAATGTATTAGTAAGAGCAGCAAAGTTGTAAAATATAAGCACGTATAAAACAAGCTCTCTGTGACAGAATGGTTAAATACAAATTGAAAATATTCATTCCTTCGGATCAATAACGGAGATGGTATCCACCACAAGGTGAAGACTCATTTTAAAAATGCACACACCTCGCTTAAGATGGTGTCCCGGCCGTAGTAAACGTCAACACTGAAAGTCGTCATTTAATCTCTTTTTTAAATTAAATGCAAGACTACTCCAATGAAAGATCTCACTTTGAAAGCTAACGGTGGTGGGTGGTAGTATTGGGTGGAGCTTGTGAAATGGCATTTATACGTGATGGACATAGCCAAATCAATCAATGATCACATGTTACATGACGTCACTGCAATCGATGAATCGCTCATGCGCAGAAAGCAGGAAATCAGAATAAACGCAAGTCATACAACATTCTTTAGTTAGTACAACAATTGATATAAGTGAACCATCAGCATCAATCAGCCTTCGCCATTTGCTTAAAGAGACTAAACAAACATCATTTACGTTGAGTGTAGCTACGTCTGCTCTATACAACATAACACTGTTGATTTCGTTCTATGTCCTAAAAAACAGTCTAATAAGTACTGCTAGCAATGCCGTCCCTTATCTACTGCCCCAACATTTCCACCACATGTAACGTGTTTACGTGTTCCTTTGTTCCTTTCCACTTTGTTAAAATATATTATTACCTTGCACTTTATTAGATTGTTTTATTCATTTCTATTATGTTATAATGGCTTTTTTAATTAATTTTTTTTAACTTTACATTTTGTAATTAAACGTTCTTACTGTGCACTTTGTAACATTAACAAATTGTTCCCTTTGTTATAATGTTCTTTTTACTTTCCACTCTGTTGTTGTTGTTGTGAATGCCCATAATGAAATTGCAGAGTCTAGTGTACAGGTCACAATTCTAATCTTGATATTTATATTGCAGTTGACGTGCTGCATATATCATGTCATGCGTCACACGTAAACCACACTGACTCTCAAGGAGAAAACCCTGCTCAAGGTGACCAGTTAGACGGTTGAACAGGTCTCGAACCAAATTTTGTCTGTGATTTACAGAAGGGAGATACCCCTGTGATTGCCGATTGCCCTTTTGCTTGTACATGCGTACAATTGTTGCATCTTTCATTTCCCGGGGAACTGTCTCGACATTCCAAATTCAACGAAAGAGTGTAGTCAGTTCCTGATGAAGCACGGGATCCTCTGTTTGATAAACCTTTCCCGGGATGGAATCAAAACCTGGAGCCTTGCCTTTGGACATCATACTGATAACTTTCCTAACCTCTGCCTCGATAGACTCACGTCCGTGCTTAAAAGTAGCCTAAGACAAACTATCTCTGGTTTGTGCGCTGTTGGTGGACAGACAGTTGAGAATGCCGTCAAAATGATTGGCTCAGCTCTATAAGATCTTAACCTTATCGTTCAATAGTACCGTGCCCTAACAAATAACATGCGCCCAATAACACCATGTGATGGAGAAATTTATTGCCTCAAAAACTATTTTTTTAAATAGTCACCTCCCTTGGCTATACATTTTCTCCAACGATGAACAAGAGCACACTTTCCTGCACATAAATATATGCACCAGCGTATGCGACCCACTGTTTCACATCTACTATGACGGTGTCGTTGCTAGAACAATGTTGCCCCCGCAGTTTAAATTTCATTGGCCCAAACAGATGGAAGTCAGACGGCGCCAAATTCAGACTATACGGTGGCTGTGGTAGGACAATCCAGCCAAGACTGACAATGTCTTCAACGGTTTTCAGACTGGTAATAGGGCCCGGTGTTAGCGTGATGCAAGAGGCAGGTTGTCTTCTTCTCTGGCCTGACCCTCGAAATTCGAACCTTCAGCTTAGTTAGCGTCGCAATGTAACGGTCAGAGTTGATTGTTTGTCCAGGTTCCATGAAATCAAGAAGGATTACCCCTTTCCTATCCCAAAAGACAGTGCACATCACTTTACCCGCTGAGGGCTGAGTCTTGAACTTTTGTCGCCATTCTATAGACTGCCGTTTGGATTCATAATCGTAGTGGTGACACCACGTCTCATCACCAGTGACGATGCGATATAGGAAACTGTCACCTCCAACCTCGTAATGGTCAAAGAGGTAATGAAAAACGTGCATGTAATGTTCTTCCTGTGTGAGCATTCGTGGGAGCCACCTGCAATTGTTGTCATGGAACTGATCTTACCTCTAAAGCAAAGAGACACCACAACATCGGATCCATTTACGGCAGCGTTTACTCTAATATTTGCAGTGGCGGTTTCATCAGCAATGGTTTACATGATGAGGTTGCTAGCTCCATGATCAACCCTCTGTAGCCGCCTTTTATGCGATACGTGAAGGGTTATACCTTATTACCACTTGGTCTCCGTGTCAAACAGCCACATTCTAACCCTTCCCTTTCTTCCTGTGTCTATCGCTGACAACTGGGTTGTGGGTTAGACCGAGAATGAATACATACATTATAGAAACACACATTTAAACGTAAACAATTTAATTAATCACTGGCTTCACAAAATGCACTCAGGCCGAAAGACACAGACGTAAGATATCAACTGTAAAATTCGACGCGGCGTATTTTAAGCTGTCGTCCCATAACAGAATGCCTTCTGGGCAGAAGTGTTGGAGACCTCGTTGTATAGGTCCTAGCTCGTTTTCTTACAGGATCGTCAGTACGTTGCCCTAACTGTAAGTCAGGTACGTGTGCATATCTGGGTCAACTGAAGCATTTAGAAATGGAAATCGAACTCAGAGCCGTTGTTTTCATGAGCAACCGTTTAACCGAGCTGCCATTCCCAGCATATCTTGCCTTAAAAAAAAAAAATGTAGGAGAGAACTGGATGTTTTATTTTTTATTCTAGGAAATAACATCAACACACAGGGGACATTACCATAAGTGCTCCATTCTCCGCCCAAGCAACCAGCCAAGCGTATATATACTCAGTGTCCCTGTCAGGTGTTGATTTCGTGTTCTTCGGATCTTTCCAGACAGAACACACTTTCTTCCCTCTTCCCTAGTCACTCCCAAATCTATCATCCTCTGCACATATGTATTTCGCGACCCTCTGTTCTTTCATCACTCTGTAGACTGTCCATGACTGCTCTTGTCAACCCAACCCTGTCTCTCGTCATCACCGCCTCGCTCACCACGACTCGTCCGCCACTGCATCAGCTCGTTCGTTGCCCCAGACGCCTGCATGTCCCGGGCAGTAGATCCATTTGACACCTTGTACACCAGAGTTGTTCAGACGAGAGGCCCACTCCCTTCTTAGCATGCACCTTTCTATCTTACGGAGCATGCCCTGCTAGTCTGACAGTATCACTGCGTGTATAAATGGTTGCCTAACCAACCAAGTCAGGGCGGCTGTTACCGCCTCAATCTCCATCCTCATACTCGATGTGACAGTGGAGTGAGCATCTGATTTCTCCACCACCTCCTTGCCATTTTGGTAGCGGACGAAACCCCAACCGCACTTGTTTGCATCTCTGTCGGCGGAACCATCTATGTACAGAATTGGGTCTTGTGTTCCTGAGTATTGCTGGGTCAGCTCATGTATTGAAGCTTCTGTCCTAGTACCGGCCCACTCGTGACACTCTCTGCTAAGTTGTATTACCATCCTTGCCATGGGGCTCGCGTTGCCCACTTCTACCAATTCACTACTTGATGTCGCACCTTGATGCTTTACAAACCAAGCAGAAATCTTATGGCAGCAATGGGAGTATATCTAGTGCATACCAGAACTGCTCTTGTGTCCTGGTTCTTGATTCTCTCCATCATATCTACCTGTGTCTGTGATATCGTGAGCAATTCGTGACCGTAGTTCAGGACAGACAAAACCAGTGCTTGCACCAATAGGAAGAAGAGTCAATTGTTGCATGTCTGTGGCCGTCATGACTTTGGTTGCATTGATACCCTTCTTTGCTTTCAGAATCCCATTGCCAACATGTTTATTGAAAGAGAGGCTTCTGTTGAATGTAATACATAGGTATTTCCTGTCATGCTCTCTCTCAATGATGGTGCCCATGCAGATGGCCCCTGGAAGTATATCTGAGACCAACGTACTGTTTAGGGAGAACCAGACAATCTTAGTCCTAGATGGATTGATTTCGTCGCTGTAGTCGGCGCACTATTCCTGATAGTTTTCCCAGCTTGCCGCACACACGCGACAATTTCAGTCCTGTCTTTGCCCTGATTGAATATCAGCTTGTCGTCCGCATATGTAAGGATCCTACCAGGCTCAATCACTTCCATCCGTCCAATTGTGTAAGTGTACACATTAAAAAGTACAAGTGACAGAGGAGAGCATTGAGACAGTCCAGGCGCTATGGTTCTGATCTCTGACGTCCAGAAACCGTACTTTAGAGAGACGCTTCTTGACATAAGGAGCGTTGCAATCTAACGGACAATCCAGGGGTCAGTATTGAGGTCTACTAATAGGTCGATTAGTTTGCCGTAGTTGACCCTATTGTAGGCATTTTCCAGGTCGATCGTCGCGACGAGTTTCCTCTTTTGTCTGGAAGCCCTCATATATGACGTATGCCAGGTCTGTGTGGGCATTGGGTGTCTGGAAATTGACCTGTGATTTCCAGCGCACTGGCAACTCGTCTAGCAATGATTCTCTCCAGCACCTTACCGTACACATTCTTGAGTGTGATGATGCGGTAGCCTTTTATACCAGTAGCATCTTTGCCTGGTTTCGCCAGGAGAATAAGATAGATGTGTATCCACTCCTCTGGTACATGGCCTGCCTTAAGACTCCCGTTAAAATCATTTGTAATCTTTGCAAGCTCATCATCCCCATAGTCCTTCAGTAGGTTGTATCGTATTCCATTGGGCCCAGGACAGTGGTCCGAGGCTCTCTTAATGGAGTGTCTGACCTCCTCAACACTAATCGGTCGTACTCCTCCTCCATTGTTCCTAGATTTGTCACCAGTGCCTTGCGTTGAACGATATCGTCTTGGCGAGTCTGCTGAATGTACATGTCAAAAAAGACTCTTCTCTTCTGTTTGTCAGTAGTCAGCACCTGTTCCAACTCATCTCTCATGCACACACTTCTCTTCTGTTTGTCACTAGTCAGCACCTGTCCAAACTCATCTCTCATGCACACACTTCTCTTCTGTTTGTCACTAGTCAGCACCTTTCCCAACTCATCTCTCTTGCACACACTAGATCTTGCGTCGATCTTCCGCTTCATTGCCCTGTGTCATTTCCAGAATGTATGTAGGGATTTATCCGCCGCCACCTCTTCTGTAAATGCCTCCCGCCGTTGCTGTTTTTCTGCTCTGGCCATTTACTTAAAAACTTCGATGACCCTTCCCATTCTGGTCTCTACCTCCATTCTTCTCTCCAAGGTCACGTCTGCGAGTCTTCTCTTCTGCTGCCATTTCTTGGTTGCATTCTTCTTTCTTCGCCGTGCTGTCTCAATCTCCTCGGACCACCAAAGGGGTTGACACGTGTTGGTTCTGGCTCTCTTCCTTTTCCATGCCAATTGTCTCAAGCTACCCAGCATCGACTCTTTGGGGCGCATGTATTTAAGAGCATGTTGCATCTTGGTCTGTCTGCTGGGCTGCCCCTTTGTGATGGGAACAGGCCATGTACCAGAGGAGTGGATACACATCTATCTTATTCTCCTGGCAAAACCAGGCAAAGATGCTACTGGTATAAAAGGCTACCGCATCTGTGATATGTCAGTGCTGACCACCTGCTGTATGGCTCTCCGTGGCATGAAACCAGTGTGAGGTCAAGAGGCCAATGTTAGAGTCTCAGTTGCTATTTCAGTGGCAGGTCTGGTTTTCACCTTACAGTTGAGGATATTCCGAACGGAATCAAGGAGGACCTGGCAAAGTGCCTGCCTCTGTTGGTTATTGTTTGGATTTCCCCAAGTGACATTACGTGAATTAAGTCGTCACACACCAATGTGATGTCTCCTGGCTGGTCCTCCAATTCGCTGAGGAATGGCCAGTCAACCGACCCGGAATGGGAACAGTTCACCGCATAGATATTAAATAATATTTCACTGCCTACCCTGAACTTTGGAGTTGGGCTCCATGCTTCTAATTGGTCCACCCAATGCTACTGGAACCACAAACTCTGACACGTCCAGGGAATCCAAACTACTGCTACAAGACATAGACGCAAAATTATGCAGGAGAATGCCGAGAGGGTGAAACCTCCTAAGAAACGGAAATTACAACTGTTCCTGAAATAATGAGATGTGGGTTGTCCTGCCAAAGACGGATGTGTTGGACCTCCGAAAAAAATCTCACCGTAGCAAACAATCGGATGCAGCAGACCCTAACATCGCTGGAGGAGTGGGCGAAATCATGGCTGGTCAAAATAAATGAAGAAAAAACAACATGTACGATATTCTCGCTTTCAAATAAACCCCAGAACACCAAAATAAGTCTTAACGGCAAATATCTGCAGCCAAACGATAACCCAAACTACTTGGGAGTCACATTTGATCGGCGCATGACATGGAAAAGTCAGATCGAGAGAAACCGAATGAGAGTAAGACAAAGAATGGCAATCATGAGGAAACTTGCTGGCACAAGCTGGGGAGCAGATGAAAGAATACTAAAGAAACTGTACACTGGAAGAGTGAGACCAGTTCTCGAGTATGGCATTGCGGCATGGACAACAGCAGCGAAGGCGAACTTCGATAAAGTTAACAAACTTCAAAACCAAGCCATGAGAGTTATAACAGGAGGCATGAAGTCAACGCCAATTGTAGAACTTGAAAAGATTACAAATCTGCAATCCATGACCGACAGATGAGACAGCAGAGCTCAGCAGCAAGCAGAGAAACTCAGAAGACTGACTGATCATCCAATGCATCAGAGACTAAATAGATTTGGAAATGGGAAACTAAAGCGGAGAAACTTTGCAGAAATAGCTAAAGCAAAGATGAGCGAAGACCCTATGAACACCGTAACAACACCAAAGCCCATCCCTACTGTACACAAACCCTCATGGAAGCAACATATCATTCCGGAGGTGGTAGAAAATATACCAGGTATTGGAAACAAGAACAGCCAAACTTAAAAAGAAAGAAGAGACACAACCCTGAGGTACATAGCGGAAAACTACCCAAGTATGGACTGGACCCATGCATACACCGACGGTTCTGTAACAAACACAACACAGAATGGAGGGGCCTAACAAATGGTAGAAAAATAACACTGTCAGTGGCAACTGGAAAATACTCAAGCAATTTCAGAGCGGAGGCAGAGGCACTGAAGGCTGAAGCAAAAGCAATGCTGACAGGCGAAAGCAATGAAAGCCAGATAGTCCTGTTTACATATGCCCTGGCCGTAGACACAGCACTAAAAAGTCCCAAAAATACTGAACTTGATGATTTAATAGCAGTACTCTGTCAACTATGCCAGCAGTCCGCACCAAAAAGAGTAGTGGTACAGTGGGTCCCATCCCACTGTAACATCCAAGGCAACGAGGAGGCAGACAGACTGGCAAAAGAAGGTGCAAGACTACCACAACTAGATTCTAGTGTGACCATCGAAGAGTCCAAAAGGTTTATTAGGGCCAGATACATGGCCAAATGGGAAACAGAACATATTGGCTACACAAAAAATGATGCATATTACCAGTTGAACAGAAGAGAGCAGGTTGTGGTCTTCAGACTCCACACAGGCCACAATAGACTGAGGTACCACCTATTCAATAAACTGAAGATAGGTGGCACTGACGAATACACCTGTGGTACAGGGAAAATGATCGCTGAACATCTGCTGCAAAATTGCCCGACATACGAGGACCAGAGAAAGCAGATGTGGTCATCACCAGTGGCAACACTAGACAAGCTCTATGGCAGTGTCGACAGCCTCAGGATGAAAGCTGCTTTCTTCGAACAAATACAAGTTGACGTCTGACAGCGTACGAAGAAGAAGAAGAAGGATGTGTCGGACCGAAAATTGCAAATATCGCAGTCAAGTTGTAAACTAATGACATAATACATTCGGTTCTCCAGACTGCTACGTGCAAAGCCTTGTTCAGGGCTTGGTAGCCAGAGATTGATAACGAACGCAGGAGAAGAAGAAGATGTGTGCTGTATACATGAGACATACCTCACCAGTGATCACAGATTTCCGATAAGAGGATATGAGATCCTCCGACTGGACAGAGAAGATCAATCCAAAAAGGGGAGTCCCGACTGTCATCAGGAACAAGTACCTGGGAAGTTCAGAGATCCAGCTACGTGACACAGAGCACATAAGTATTGGCTTGAGAACCTTCGACGGAGACCTCACAATCTGTCATTGATATTCTCCACCAGTCAAACATCTGAAGAATATCAGACCGGGTAGCCATGACTGGATGATTGTCGGGGACTTTAATAACAGTCATTTTCCAAGCTGGGGGTAGCTACGACTGCGTGGTTGTCGGGGACTTTAATAACAGTCATTTTCCAAGCTGGGGGTAGCTACGACTGCGTGGATGTCGGGGACTTTAATAACAGTCATTTTCCAAGATGGGGGTAGCTACGACTGCGTGGTTGTCGGGGACTTTAATAACAGTCATTTTCCAAGCTGGGGGTAGCTACGACTGCGTGGTTGTCGGGGACTTTAATAACAGTCATTTTCCAAGCTGGGGGTAGCTACGACTGCGTGGTTGTCGGGGACTTTAATAACAGTCATTTTCCAAGCTGGGGGTAGCTACGACTGCGTGGTTGTCGGGGACTTTAACAGTCATTTTCCAAGTTGGGGGTAGCTACGACTGCGTGGTTGTCGGGGACTTTAACAAGTCATTCTCCAAGCTGGGGGTAGCTACGACTGCGTGGTTGTCGGGGACTTTAACAGTCGTTCTCCAAGCTGAGGGTACACAGGCTTAAGTTTTAAGGGAGAGGAGGTGGAGGACTTTATCATAACCGAAAGTCTAGTCATGCTAAACAACCTGACGACCGCCATACATACTACTCCAGGTCATGTTAGGAAAACAAGTAATCTGGATCTCGCATGGCTACAGCGGAGCTAGAAAAGGTTTCGAGTCGAAGCGTATGTCAACAACTTAAAGGCATCGACCATTAACCAAAAGTAATTACCATAAATGGACCAAAAGGTATCCCAAAGGGTAACTCCCTCCCTCGATGGCACAATATGAAATGAAATTGGAGCCTCTTCACATTGCAGACTGACAGCTCTGTGTCCAAAATTAAAACCGGACTATAAACCCTAAACTCCAAACGTCAAATAGTTGCATTCTTGACGCTGCCAAAAAAAGAATCCAAAGGAGCAACATAAAAGAGATAAAGTGGAGATATGAACAAATAACTGAGTTAAAACAATATATAGCTTGATAGCACATAAAATATAGTCACGGATATGCATGTGGGAGTGTCAGATAGTATGTGAGAGAAACAAGCGAGCGAAAGTGACATGGCCAGGAAACCGTAAGAAGTGGAAGAAGGCCAGATAGACCGATAGAGGCCAACACAGGGACTGACCAAATGGTGATTTAGACACAAGTGCTATAAGGCCTCTGACGTGCCCAGATGCTGGAGACACGCGACTATATTTTAAGTGCTATCCAGCTGTACCTTTATATTTTTACTTCTTTGTATCCATATCTCTACTTTATGTATTCATCCCTTCCTTTACAATTTGCCAGCGGATATTGTTGTTAGCTGTATCTGATGTTGTTGTTAGCTGTATCTGATGTTGTTGTTGTTAGCTGTATCTGATGTTGTTGTTAGCTGTATCTGATGTTGTTGTTAGCTGTATCTGATGTTGTTGTTGTTAGCTGTATCTGATGTTGTTGTTAGCTGTATCTGATGTTGTTGTTAGCTGTATCTGATGTTGTTGTTGTTAGCTGTATCTGATGTTGTTGTTGTTAGCTGTATCTGATGTTGTTGTTGTTAGCTGTATCTGATGTTGTTGTTAGCTGTATCTGATGTTGTTGTTAGCTGTATCTGATGTTGTTGTTGTTAGCTGTATCTGATGTTGTTGTTGTTAGCTGTATCTGATGTTGTTGTTAGCTGTATCTGATGTTGTTGTTGTTAGCTGTATCTGATGTTGTTGTTGTTAGCTGTATCTGATGTTGTTGTTGTTAGCTGTATCTGATGTTGTTGTTGTTAGCTGTATCTGATGTTGTTGTTAGCTGTATCTGATGTTGTTGTTAGCTGTATCTGATGTTGTTGTTGTTAGCTGTATCTGATGTTGTTGTTGTTAGCTGTATTTGATGTTGTTGTTAGCTGTATCTGATGTTGTTGTTAGCTGTATCTGATGTTGTTGTTGTTAGCTGTATCTGATATTGTTGTTGTTAGCTGTATCTGATGTTGTTGTTAGCTGTATCTGATGTTGTTGTTGTTAGCTGTATCGGATGTTGTTGTTTCACAATGATCATGTTTAGTCTTTTGTGCGGGTTGTGCAATGCTTGGCTTCATCTGCGTGGGCCTCACTACTACGGGGATCATATCGACCCGCATCTCGTCAGCTAGACGGCCTTGAAAACCGGGGAACGCTACAAGGCAAAGAGATTGTGGTTCTGGTCAGTTTGTTGTGCTTGACCCTGACGCGACGTTCTGGTCAGTTTGTTGTGATTGACCCTGACGCGACGTCCTGGTCAGTTTGTTGTGCTTGACCCTGACGCGACGTTCTGGTCAGTTTGTTGTTCTTGACCCTGACGCGACGTCCTGGTCAGTTTGTTTTGCTTGACCCGACGCGACGTTCTGGTCAGTTTGTTATGCTTGACCCTGACGCGACGTTCTGGTCAGTTTGTTGTGCTTGACCCTGACGCGACGTCCTGGTCAGTTTGTTGTGCTTGACCCTGACGCGACGTTCTGGTTAGTTTGTTGTGCTTGACCCTGACGCGACGTTCTGGTCAGTTTTGTGCCTGATCCTGACACGACGTCCTGGTTCAGTATGTTCTGCCTGACCCTGACGCGAAGGCCTGGTCAGTATGTTTTGCTTGACCCTGACGCGACGTTCTGGTCAGCTTGTTGTGCTTGACCCTGACGCGACGTTCTGGTCAGTTTGTTGTGCTTGACCCTGACGCGACGTTCTGGTCAGTTTGTTGTGCTTGACCCTGACACGACGTCCTCGTCAGTATGTTGTGCCTGGCCTTGACACGACGTCCTGGTCAGTATGTTCTGCCTGGCCCTGACACGACGTCCTCGTCAGTATGTTGTGCCTGGCCCGGACACGACGTCCTGATCAGTACGTTCTGCCTGGCCCGGACACGACGTCCTGGTCAGTATGTTGTGCCTGGCCCGGACACGACGTCCTAATCAGTATCTAATGCCTGACCACGCACAGTGTTTTCTTTTATCGCCTTCGATTACAGCTTAAAATTATGGCTGGATCCTCAAATATATCGATTATGGCAATTATTCTCCTTCTTCGTTCGTTCTCAATCTTCCGCTACCAAACCCTGACAGGGCTTAAGTAGCGGAATGTAGTCCAGAGAACGGAATGCGTTGTGTCGTAGTTTACAGCTTGGCTGCGATATTTACACCTTTCGGTCCAACACATCCGACTTCAGCAAGCATTTTTTGAGTACTGTGTTAGCATTCCCTCTTCGATCCCTTCTCCTTAGCCAGTCTGCCCTGCTGCAGCCTGTTATCCAGGATTACCGCGTGGAGGTGTAGAAGGGTCTTGGCAGCTCTGGTTCGCTGGCCCTGACGCTAGCAGTCAGCTATCGGCCGCTGACCACTGCAGCTCATGCGCTGCTCAGCATCTTGATCCCTTATGGCAATTGAATACTCAAGAAAGTGTCTTCTGTCACTACAATCTAAGTCGCCATGTAACCTATATAAATACAATGACGTATAGGTCAACTAACAGCGTTGGTGAAAAGGCGGTTGGTACACACACCAGTCATAGCACAAAGAAACTATTAAGAGGGAAACGGGAGAGGAGGAGCATGAAAGTAGTAGAAACGGCAGCCAGGGCGAATCACGTACGCTGATACCTGCGGACGGGGAGGGCATGGAGGAATATAAAAGGCCGAGGGCTATACACAGAGTCAAGTTCCCTATTCGGCCACCTGGAGAAAGAGATGGGCTCCGCCAGGTGTGTAGCGGCTAAAGACACACCATTATTGTAGAAAACGGTTAGGTGAGAACAACAATGCGACAATATTGCCAGAACGACACAATCACGACTTTAATACTAATCGGCCCAGACAGAAACTCAGAGCACGTGACGTCATTATTGACACGTGGAATGTCAGAATAGGTGGGCCATGGCCCACTCTAATAGAACATCTTCAGACACACGGGAAAACCTCCCTTGAAAGACCAACGACTAAATGACGAAACGCATGTGTTAACTATTGTCCGTTTCACAACGGTTGTCGCCAATCGACGCCTTTTATCTCGATAACCCTTACACCGATATGTGTGATTTTTTGCACGTCAACTTTTCTTTTCAATGTCCCAATGACAATAATTTACATTGTGTCCGGTATTGCCATTTTCTTAAAGTGGCTAGTTCCTTTGATATTTTTTAGCAAAATAATTATTTTGTCACTTGAAAAAATAATTTACTGTCTTTCTTTAGGCATAGATGTCTCTCCAATTCGAATGAGATTTTCTACATTAGGTTTCATAAAATGCAATTGTGTCCTGTAGTTCATGTGTTTTAGAAGCTGTAAGAAGTAACTGAGCATTTTGCTGAAAAAAGTTGGAAAATGTAAAAGCACACGATATGTAGAAAATAAAAAGCCAATACTTCATATGAATTGTTTAGTTTTATAAATAGATGGTGGAGCAAACAATAAATGGTTATAATTCAGTTGTGAGATCCATCTTCTAGCTGATTGAGGTGGTCAGTTGTGAGATCCATCTTCTAGCTGATTGGGGTGGTCAGTTGTGAGATCCATCTTCTAGCTGATTGGGGTGGTCAGTTGTGAGATCCATCTTCTAGATGATTGGGGTGGCCAGTTGTGAGATCCATCTTCTAGCTGATTGGGGTGGCCAATTGTGAGATCCATCTTCTAGATGATTGGGTTGGCCAGTTGTGAGATCCATCTTCTAGCTGATTGGGGTCGTCAGTTGTGAGATCCATCTTCTAGATGATTGAGGTGGTCAGTTCTGAGATCCATCTTCTAGCTGATTTGGCTGGTCAGTTCTGAGATCCATCTTCTAGCTGATTTGGGTGATCAGTTCTGAGATCCATCTTCTAGCTGATTGGGATGTCCAGTTCTGAGATCCATCTTCTAGCTGATTGGGATGTCCAGTTGTGAGATACATCTTATAGCTGATTGGGGTGGCCCTGAATAGGACCGTTTTGCCAAGGTCATGGAAACGTCTATTTCTCAGAAAGCAAACATGTAAGTTAATTTGTTTTATTTAATCACAGTCGAATTATTCCAACACATTGATGACTGCTCTCGGAAGAAAGAACGACAGTCCACCTTTTTTTAATAGCCCTATTCCTTTTTCAAGACATTGTCCTCACATTTAGCCCAGTAATATTCGTCTAAACTTGAGAACGTTGTATACTTTAGTTCTTTCATATCGCATAGTTTGAAAGTGTTATTTTCAGCTACTACTTGTCTTTCAAGGAGTACCACCTAGCAAGGGGTATTATTGATATAGTTGTTGCAACTTTATTAGAAATCGATATATCCATATAAAAGTTGAGCAGGTGCTGTAAAGATGATCAGCATACATCATGATATTAGTTATTGTAATGTAGCATGTAGAGGAGCGATTGATAGACTGCTGTACGAATGTTAGTTATAGAACAGGATCGCTCAAATAGGTGTGTGAGTTTTGTATTAATAGATAATCTGAACGTGTGTTGAAGGAAGAAAACACTGTGAACGAGCTATGTCTAGATCGCCCGCCTGAGGGGATTTGAGTGAGGAAGAGTTTTTGATAAAGTGTGTTGATGATGCAGTTAAAGAGATGTATGTGTGATGTGTGTGGCAATAGAACTGGGTAATGATAGTTGGGAATTCCATCAAGAGCTAATGCTTAAAATTTCCGCTTTAGTTTAATATTTATATTAACATATATATATATATATATATATAATATAGGAATATTTAGTTAAGATGATTGTATTGTGTTTGTAATTTCACTACTCATTTTTCTGGTATGAGTATTATATAATAAATATGCCATCTGCTGTGTGCTATATTATTTGCAGTGTGTGGTAGGTAATGATGTGGATGAGTGTGATAATGTTCCAAGTTAGAATAACCCTAGGGCAAACAGTGGGATCTGCTACAATGCGCCTCTAGTTGGAGTAGGAGGCCCATCCCGAGTCTCGCTCAGTTGCTACACTGGGGCTGCTCGATCAGCCGTTGCAGATTATGGGAACTCCCGCCTGTTTTGAGGCATCCCACAAAGCAGATCTGGGCACGAAGGCGGCCTTGAGGTCGACGTGAATGGCGTGAAGGGGACGGGGGGGGGGGGGGGGGGCTGTTGAACGTCCAATGAATCTCCGGCAATTGCCGCGGAGCAAGGATGCATTGGTGGTGGAACAGCAGGCAGTAAAACTGGGATGATTGATTTATTTTCGGGACCAAAATGCTGAGAAGAGCATGAGCTGCAGTGGTCAGCGACCCATATCTGACTGCTAGCGTCAGGGCCAGCGAACCAGAGCTGCCAAGACCCTTCTACACCTCCACGCAGTGATCCTGGATAACAGTCTGCAGCAGGGCAGACTGGCTAAGGAGAAGGGATGGAAGAGGGAATGCTAACCCGGTACTCAAAAAATGCTTGCTGAAGTCGGATGTGTTGGACCGAAAGGTGCAAATATCGCAGTCAAGCTGTAAACTACGACACAACGCATTCCGTTCTCTGGACTACATTATGCTACTTAAGCTCTTTCAGGGTTTGGTAGCGGGAGACTGAGAACGAAGAAGAAGAAGAAGAAGAAGAAGAAGAAGAAGAAGAAGAAGAAGAAGAAGAAGAAGAAGAAGAAGATTTCTTTTCAGAGAAGAGAAGAGATAGCGAATGTGGTTAGTGCACTGGCTTCTCAGCTGAGCGCTTGGGGCTCGGTCCTCATTGGGTGCGGGATTTTTCACGATTCGAAAAGGGATCCTAGGGTGCACCCAGCCTCAGAAATTTGGTACTAAAGCAATCTGGAAAAGTACAAGCGAGAGTCAGAATGTTGACCACATCACCGCTAGAGCGCAGCTGGTCAAACAATATGGACGTAACACCATATTCAGGGGACTCATTTATATCGACGTAAGGTATCCGCCACGTGTGCTGGAGGTCGCAGGTTCGAATCACCGTGGACACCGGGATTATCTTCACGTGGATCTTCAGGCAAAAATTCCCCTAATATCTGGGTAGTGGCTTGGCTTGGCTTCGTTCGTTCTCAATCTCCCGCTACAAAACCATGAAGGGCTTAAGTAGCAGAATGTAGTCCAGAGAACGGAATGCGTTGTGTCGTAGTTTATAGCTTGACTGCATTATTTGCACCTTTCGGTCCAACACATCCTTCAGCAATCATGTATTGAGCACCGGGTTAGCATTCACTCTTCGATCCCTTCTCCTTAGCCAGTCTTCCCTGCTGCAGCCTGTTATCCAGGATCACCGCGTGGAGATGTAGAAAAGAGTCTTGGCAGCTTTGGTTCGCTGGCTCTGGTGCTATCAGTCAGCTATGAGTCGCTGACCACTGCAGCTCATGCGCTGCTCAGCATCTTGATCCCATATCTGGGTAGCGAGATCGGACTTTCGTGTTCAGTGTCGAGCACGTTAAAAATACATTGGCAGTTGGAAAAGGCTTAATGGCGGCTGCCTGGACAAAATTTAAAAATTGTACTTAAAAATCTACCCACATTATTTTTCCTTCTCCCAGGTCTAGTAAGCCTCGGGAAGTTTAAAATACCTACTACGGATAGCCATCGGCTACCTGGCAACAGACAATTAACCACATACTCTGTTTGAATACCAGAATTCGAAGTATTCCCAGTAAACTTTATTCCCAATACGCCACAACAGCGTGAAATCAGAATCTTTACTAACTAAAGACAGAATGCGGGAGAGAAGTATCAGGGCGAAGACGTTACCAGGAACGAATCGTAATGTAATAGCAACTACATCCAAAATGGCGCACCATTCCTTTGTACAAGGAGATCATTCTTCCCCATTTTTCTGTACATCAACATTTAAAAATCATTAATGTTTTTCTCCAAGTCTGCGAGTATTGTTCACGTTTCTGCTCCATTCAGTGAAAAGAATAAACGAGAGGCGATCAAATCGCGACTTTTTGTTCTAGCTCTACCTGAATATGTTACAGCGTTGTGGAACTACTATCATTAGTTAGGGGCACTTGTGTCCTAATACTGCTAGGTGACCCACTTCTCATGGGCCAGTCACGTGATAGAAAAATAAAAATGGCGGACAATATTGGTAGGGCTTTCATGGAACAGCGTGTTGTGATGAGGTTTTTGTGAAAGAAGGCGTGAAACCTGCATAAATTTACAGAGGACTGCAATCACAATACGGTGATGGGACAGTCAATCACAATACGGTGATGGGACAGTCAATCACAATACGGTGATGGGACAGTCAATCACAATACGGTGATGGGACAGTAAATCACAATACGGTGATGGGACAGTCAATCACAATACGGTGATGGGACAGTCAATCACAATACGGTGATGGGACAGTAAATCACAATGCGGTGATGGGACACTGTCGCAATAATACATGTCAATGCTGTAAAGGTTTTAGAGAAGGCCGTACATCCGTGGGTTATGATACCGGCCGTGATTGATCTCAACCCACCACAGTCCTTCCTGTGACTATCCAGATTGTGGAACGTCTTATTCTGGTAAATCGACGCATAACCTGTCGCGAAATTGCAAGAGAGGCAAGTTTGTATCTGGGTACGGTGAACACTATTATTCATGAACGTTTGCATTCTCGGAAGGTTAGTGCACGTTGGGTTTAATCTCAAAGTGCGTCCTACTCCTGCAAGATAACTCTCGACCTCATACAGCTCACGACACTATGTGCAATCTGCAACAACTCGACTGGGAGGTATTGCTACATCCAACTTACAGTCCAGACCTCGCTCAAAACGATTTCTACCTGTTTTGACCCCTAAAAGGAAGACCCCTTAGAGGTCAGCATTTCAGCACTGATGACGAAGTGAAACAGGTTGTCCTGGATTGGTCCAAACATACTGACAAATCTTCCTACACTGAAACTTTTCAAGCATTACGTAAACGCTGAGCTTAAGTGCATAGACGTTGCATGATATTATATCCAAAAATAAATGTAATTTCGATTATTTGAAAAAGGATAACAAATTTACTTACCAAAAAAACAAAAAAACAAAAAAAAAAGTCCTGGTTTGACTTCAACGCGCCTCGTACATATATAATTAAATCACTCTATTTCATTTTACCTTTCTGACCTGACCTGCAAGCAATATATTTTGCACGAGTGCACACGACGAACTCCATCCTTGTTTGTGATATTGACAAATATTCTTTACAGAAAATAAAAACTAAATGCAACTTGACAAGCCCTTCCACACTGCAGACAGTTTATACAGCTGCCATCTGTAAATGAATACCAATTTATGCAGAGTAGCCAACGTTCAGCCTCATGTCCCCATTGAAAATTGGTTATAGTGTATCTGTTTGAATTACTGAGCTTGCTTTTTCATTTGGATATGTGAAATGGAGGATACACATACACACACACAGACACCTGTGCGCGATCGCACGTAGACGCACATGTACACACTTCATTACGTACGTATGTAAGAAAGAAAGAAAGAAAGAAAGAAAGAAAGAAAGAAAGAAAGAAAGAAAGAAAGAAAGAAAGAGAGAAAGAAAGAAAAGAAAAGAAAGAAAGAAAGAAAGTAGCAAGAAAGGTGTGAAAAAGAAGATAACATATTATGAAGTGTTCTTGACTAAATGTTTCCTATCTACATACATGTCATACAAGACAACTAAAGAGAGTTGCGCATGGAACTAGCATTCTCACCCTGTTAAACAAAGTAATACAGAAACCAGCACTGCAAGAGCACACACACAACTTTGACGCAGGCTTCCTTAAAGGAGCCGTTAGCATTCATTGTTCTATACTTGATTATGAGACAAATGGGAACAAATTCCCGAGTGGTCTGCGGGGGTCTTTGTGTATAGCAAGGATGTGAACAGCTCCACTGCCACACAGAGAGTATGTCGTAAGAGACGACAAACTATGTAACATTGCATAACACCGGCCACGGTTAGATGGTTTGTTTAAGAGCGACATAGATGGCAACTAACAGGCTGCGGATCTTCTTTCCTGTAGTGTTTGAGTCTATATTTTAGGATTTTTTTTTTATTTTGCGTTCGCCTTATTTCTCTAATCCCAAAGGCGGTGTGCGTTTAACTGTGGTTTTTATTTTGCGCCTATCGGCCCAGTGCATCCGACTTCAGCATGCATTTAATGTAAGGGTCTGCTTCCTCCTGCATTTTTTAAGTTTTGCTTCACCGGGGTAACGGCCGGTGCTGTGATGGGGATCTTCTTCTTCTTCTTCTTCATCGTACGCTGTTTACAGCGATATTTACGTTGCACTGTTTTATTTTGTTAAGCCTGTGGCTCAGTGCATCCGATTTCAACAGGCGTTTCTGTAGGGTTGCCCTCCTTAGCCTTTGGCTGTCCCCAGCCTAACTGCAAGGCAGCAGTTGTTTTTGGTCAGAGTTGTCTCTCTTGGGAAGTTGTCTTGCAGGACTATCGAGTCTTCCCTACTCGTGTATATAGGGTTTGGCAATGATATGATGGACTATGTACTAGTTTGTACTATCCCGGAAGAGAGGCAGTCCAGTGTGACTTTGTCCCAGGATCGTCACGTCCTGCCAGAAATGTAGCATATGCATGTGAGTGAGGTATCTCTTTGCTCCCTTTATTTTCTCGGCTCATTTGCAGTGATTATACGCCTAGCATTCCCCGCCACCCGGGAGGTTGTCACAATAGGGCAGGAGGTGCAATGTCCGCTGGACTGCATTTTACCAGGTGCATTTCTGCGGCTCGTAGCCATGTCGTAGCCTGCCATTACAGCGGTGCTGAGATTTAGGGCGGGATTCTGGCTTAGAGGCGTTCGGTCGTAGTCCCTCAGATGGTAGCTTATCAGCCAAGCACGTGGACCAAATGTCAGCGACCTGTGATTTCTCTCGAAATAGTGCATTTGACCAGGGAACAAGCCTGGTCTTGCACGGAGATGTTGTTCGCCTGGGGAGCGGACATATCTCATAGTCAAGGGTTGAGTCTCAGCAGTTCGCAGTGAGGTAGCTGATCTACTGCTTAGGGCACCCAGACCGAGAACTAAGTCTTCTACAAATGGTTTCATACCTCATCGCCGTATGGGGTGAATATCGAGCAGCTTCCCGCCCGCTTTGATCGGCGGACGGCAGAGACCTCATTCTGCGGCTCGACCAGGCGGGGCTGGAGCGGGGGCCCCAGGTCCCCACCATGTCGAAGCCTCCCTTTGCAATCGTGCTGAGCTTTTGGGCGGGATTTTGGCTTAGAGGCGTTCGGCCGTAATCCCTCACCTTGTAGCCTCGCGCCGTTGGCTTATCAGCATAGTACGTGAACCAAATGTTTGCGGCTCCTCTCGAGTTGAGCAGGATTACCGTAGCAACGCCCTGTCATTAGTAGGTTAAAACTGACCTGTCTTCCGAGGGTCTATTTCCAGCACCCGTTCAATATTAGCCAAGACGTATCAATAGAGGGCTTTTAGTTTGTTAATGGCCAAGTTTCTGGAACCTGCGATTTCTGCAGGGTTAAGACCAGATTACCGTAGCAGGCGCTCTTTCATTAGGGGGTTAAGAGACTGACCTGTCTTCCGTGGGTCTAATACCAGCACATGTTCACTATTAGACCCCACGAAGGTGCTCTCGATTTGACAGTCCTTCTACAGTATTGGCGTGTTAAGTCAATTTAAGCCGCAGGCTCCACTCCTGGTAGTGCTCTTCCGTCAATTCCTTTATCAAACACTGAATGCAGACCAACCGAGCCACAGAGGGCATAACCCCAGATTTCTGAGGGTCTAAATCCAGCACCCGTTCCATATTAGACCCAAGGAAAGTGGTCTCGGCATGTCAGTCATTTCAGTGTTGGCCGTGTTGAGTAAAATTAAGCCGCAGGCTCCACTCCTGGTGGTGCCCTTCCGTCAATTC
The DNA here is from genome assembly GCA_036924085.1 of Ariolimax columbianus. Lineage (NCBI taxonomy): Eukaryota > Metazoa > Mollusca > Gastropoda > Stylommatophora > Arionidae > Ariolimax > Ariolimax columbianus. Next base: position 71,013,966 of record JAVGWX010000010.1, on the reverse strand, counting down.
CTTTAAGTTTCAGCTTTGCAACCATACTTCCCCCGGAACCCAAACACTTTGGTTTCCCGGAAGCTGCCCGCAGAGTCATCGAAGCAACTCCTGCGGATTGCTAGTCGGCATCGTTTATGGTCAGAACTACGACGGTATCTGATCGTCTTCGCGCCTCTGACTTTCATTCTTGATTAATGAAAACATTCTTGAAAAATGCTTTCGCAGTAGCTCGTCTTGCGGCGATCCAAGAATTTCACCTCTAACGCCGCAATATGAATGCCCCCGTTTGTCCCTGTTAATCATTACCTCCAGTTCCGAAAACCAACAAAATAGAACCGAGGTCCTATTCCATTATTCCATGCACCATTATTCAGGCAGCCGAGGCCTGCTTTGAACACTCTAATTTTTCAAAGTAAACGCGCCGGCCACCCAGGACGCTCAGCGAAGAGCATCCGTGGGAGAGAGCCGGCAGACGGTAGGGCAGGAGACAACGGGCAGTGAACCGGCGCGAGCCGGACCGCCCGCCTGCGCTTGAGATCCAACTACGAGCTTTTTAACTGCAACAACTTTAATATACGCTATTGGAGCTGGAATTACCGCGGCTGCTGGCACCAGACTTGCCCTCCAATAGATCCTCGTTAAAGGGTTTAAAGTGTACTCATTCCAATTACGGGGCCTCGAAAGAGTCCCGTATTGTTATTTTTCGTCACTACCTCCCCGTGCCGGGAGTGGGTAAGTTGCGCGCCTGCTGCCTTCCCTGGATGTGGTAGCCGTTTCTCATGCTCCCTCTCCGGAATCGAACCATGATTCCTTGTTACCCGTTACAAACATGGTAGGCATGTCACGTACCATCGACATTTGATAGAGCAGACATTTGAAAGATGCGTCGCCGGCACATGAGGCCATGCGATCAGCACAAAGTTATCCAGAGTCACCAGTGGGGACGCCGCAGCCCCGCGAGGGGAAACGACGATTGGTTTTGAACTAATAAAAGCGCTTTTTCTGCGAGGGTCGGAGCTTGTTAAGCATGTATTTGCTCTAGAATTGCCACAGTTATCCAAGTAGGATCGTGTCATCTAAGGAACCTCGACTGATTTAATGAGCCATTCGAGGTTTCACCGTGAGACAGTGTGAACTTAAACGTGCATGGCTTAATCTTTGAGACAAGCATATTACTACTGGCAGGATCAACCAGATATCTGTCGGAGACGTACGTACCGCACACACCGGTCGGCGGAGGACGGGTGTGTAAAAAGCCTCACTGGGACGGCCGCAGGGACCAACTGACGAACGGACAGACGGTTGTTCCCCCCGTCCCTCACTCCGTCGACCTAGGACCGCCTGACAGGGGCCCCCACACACACCAGACGACCGACCGACCGGGCTCGCTCGAGGAGGGATGGCAGCGCTCTGTGCAGAACGGATCCCAACGACCCCGGCAATGAATTTTACTGGGACTAGAGACAATTTGGCCTGCCGGCCTGCCCTTCTCCCGAGGGTTGGTCCCCGGGAGAACACAGAGCCGTCAGGCACGATTCCTGCTTTCCATTTGCCGGTCACAAGCTCTTTGCGAGAGTCTGACCACCAGCGAGACGAACTGTCGAGCTCTGCTATAAGCCTTAGATAAATCACCACCGACTGACAACGTTTCTCGGTACGGACCAGAGCAGCGCACCTCGGCGGATGAGACGCCAAAAAAAACGGCATCCCGATACCTCTACGGGTAAAGGCGAGCAAGCGTTTTCAGCAAGCCCGCGCTATCTCTCCGCCTGGCGCGACTGAGATCGCTTTACGAACACTGACTGAGATTGAATCGCGGCGGCCAGACAACTACCCCAGATTGATGGGGATCGAACCCAGCACCATCTGGTTGTAAGCCGTATCACCACACCACTAGCCCAAGCCGTCCCCTACCTCGAGTCTATTAGGATGGACTCGCACATCGATTAACCACCCTCCGCGGGGCACATCTCCCAACGCAGTGAAGTAATAAACTGCTCGAGCCTAGCCCGCTAAGCAAGAAATCCTCCTCCCGGCTACATCCAGAGATGGGACCAGCAGATGGGCATCACTCCCTGTAGAAGTACAGATCGACTAAGTGGGACCTTCACATGGGCATCAGTCCCTGTATAAGTACAGATCGACTAAGTGGGACCTTCACATGGGCATCAGTCCCTGTAGAAGTACAGATCGACTAAGTGGGACCAGCAGATGGGCATCAGTCCCTGTAGAAGTACAGATCGACTAAGTGGGACCAGCAGATGGGCATCAGTCCCTGTGAAAGTACAGATCGACTAAGAGCGACTAGGATTGAAGAAATAAAAAGTATTAAACTTATTGTACAGACACAGACTAGGCAGTTTCTTGAAATCACTTACCTGCACGCAATCTCCTTGCTGTAATGTGTCTGTGTACTATCACCATATCCGCTGATACAATTTCTTTGAATGGTGTCTTCAATAGTATACACTGGTTGTGACTGGGGAAGAGCTTGTCCCCCTACCATTCGAGTCAGTTGTGTGGTGAATAGCTGAATGGCCTCTATATGTGTAGGTTAGCTGTCAGTATCGATTAAACAGGTGTGAAGTAGAAAAGTTTATTGTTGTTGTTGTTGTTGTTGATGTTGTTGTTGAAAGCGCAGAATGAGTAACTGTTATCTTTTATGCGCCATTAAAAGTTTGTTAGGTAGCTTTACTCCCACCTCGAGCGTGCTGATGAAGGGGAACCGGAGTCCTCCTGGCGGTTGTATTTTGCTTGGCTTCGTCTTCGTGGCGCTCACTACTGTGGGGATCATTCGTTAGACAGACTAAAGAAGCTTGTTCCCAAAGACACCTGCATGTAAGTGAGGCGGGAAGGCGGGGTCTTGGTCAGTATGTTTACCTGAGCCTGTTGTGAGGCGGGGGTCTTGGTCAGTATGTTTACCTGAGCCTGTTGTGAGGCGGGTGTCTTGGTCAGTATGTTTACCTGAGCCTGTTGTGAGGCGGGGGTCTTGGTCAGTATGTTTACTTGAGCCTGTTGTGAGGAGGGGGTCTTGGTCAGTATGTTTACCTGACCCTGATTTGAGGTGGGGTCTTGGTCAGTATATTTATCTGACCCTTACATGAGGTGGGGTCTTGGTCAGAATGTTTACCTGACCCTGACTAGCATTATCCGATCAGTATGTTTTGCGTAACTAGTCGTTAGCGTGCTCTCCAGAGAAGTGGGTGTAGCGGCAGCCCCTCCACCACGTAAAGTCACAACATGTCAATCATATATTTGTTTCTTGTCGAAATTCATTTACTTGTGTGGGGTTATTGAAACATGTGTATTGCAGTCAATATTCTTCAACCAAGATCGGTTTGTTAGGAATGGTTTTTTAGAAGTCGATTACAAGTACACGTGTATGCACACATGTGTTGGTTTTTATTTCTTCTTCTTCTTCTTCTTCTTCTTCTTCTTCTTCTTCTTCTTCTTCTTCTTCTTCTTCTTCTTCTTCTTCCTCGTTCGTCTTCAGACCTCAACTTCAATTACTCTAACAAAGGCAGCAGTCGACTCAAGGCTCTATGCGCTTCCGTACAACTTCTTGTGGAAGGACACTGTCTGTTGCCAAATGTCACATTCTTTTATCGGTATACAGTGGACAGGACTGGAAAATATGTTCTGCCTTCATGGGGGCTGTGTCGCAGGACCAAGGTCTGTAGTGCCAATCTTGAACTTGTTGTACGGATGGCATCTAAGTCTGTTGTGACCTGTGCCTAGCCGGAGAATGATCACCTGGTCTCGCCTGGAGAGTTGATAGTAGGCATCGTTTTCTATGTGGTCAGGGTGGTCTTTTTTCCATTTTGCACTGTACGTTGCCCTGATGAATGCTTTTGTCTCATTGCATGTGATTTCTGTATCACTCTTCTGCAGCATTCCTCATTCTCTGGCGAGTCTGTCTGCCTCCTCGTTGCCTGGAATGTTGCAGTGAGCTGGTATCCTCTGGACTGTAATTTTTTTGAAGCACTGGGACAGTCGCTCGAGCGAGATGCCAGAGCACCAAGTTCATTTTTGTGCTGGTTCTTGGGCGCCATTAACACTGCGAAGGCGTCTGTGAAAATGACCACTTGCTTTTCTGCCTGCTCCTTATGGTCTATAAGGGTTTCAGCTGCTTGTCTCATGGTACTGGCTTCGGCACTGAAGTTGCTGCAGCGTCTCCCGGTGGCAAATGCTGCTTTTTATTTAAGGTTTGCGTTTCTGAATTCTACTGGCGAAGGCACGCCCCTTTTCACCCAAATTCGCAGCCCTTCAGGACGTATTTGGCCAATGCATGATGATGATGACGACAATGATGGTATAATCTCTTCAACTGTGAGCTGGCAGCTCTAGGCATCTCAAAGCCTATTGGACACAGGCACACGTCCTGCTCAATTGTTTAGGGGACGTCCAATCTCCAATAAAGTATGTTATCTTAGAGGCATCATGATTGTGCGGGTGGTGGGGTGGGGGAAGGGTTTACGGGCGCATCTTTCGAGTATTCCTTAAGGGAGGAAGTCCAGTGTGTCGGTGTTCCAGAATCGTCACGGCCTGCCAGGGACATATCATATTCACCTGGGTCGGCTATCTCTTCATTCTTCCATCAGTTTTGCCAGCCCATCTGTAGTGATGGTATGTGTGGCATCCCCGCCACCTGGAAGATAGTCACGTCCTGCCACCCCATCTGTAGTGATGGTATGTGTGGCATCCCGCCACCTGGAAGATAGTCAGCTCCTGCCAGCCCATCTGTAGTGATGGTATGTGTGGCATCCCCGCCACCTGGAAGATAGTCAGCTCCTGCAAGCCCATCTGTAGTGATGGTATGTGTGGCATCCCCGCTACCTGGAAGATAGTCACGTCCTGCCAGCCCATCTATAGTGATGGTATGTGTGGCATCCCCGCCACCTGGAAGATAGTCAGCTCCTGCCAGCCCATCTGTAGTGATGGTATGTGTGGCATCCCCGCCACCTGGAAGATAGTCAGCTCCTGCCAGCCCATCTGTAGTGATGGTATGTGTGGCATCACCGCCACCTGGAAGATAGTCAGCTCCTGCCAGCCCATCTGTAGTGATGGTATGTGTGGCATCCCCGCCACCTGGAAGATAGTCACGTCCTGCCAGCCCATCTGTAGTGATGGTATGTGTGGCATCCCCGCCACCTGGAAGATCGTCACGTCCTGCAAACCCATCTCTAGTGATGGTATGTGTGGCATCCCCGCCACCTGGAAGATCGTCACGTCCTGATAGCCCATCTGTAGTGATGGTATGTGTGGCATCCCCGCCACCTGGAAGATAGTCATGTCCTGCCAGCCCATCTGTAGTGATGGTATGTGTGGCATCCCCGCCACCTGGAAGATAGTCAGCTCCTGCCAGCCCATCTGTAGTGATGGTATGTGTGGCATCCCCGCCACCTGGAAGATAGTCAGCTCCTGCCAGCCCATCTGTAGTGATGGTATGTGGGGCATCCCCGCCACCTGGAAGATAGTCAGCTCCTGCCAGCCCATCTGTAGTGATGGTATGTGTGGCATCCCCGCCACCTGGAAGATAGTCAGCTCCTGCCAGCCCATCTGTAGTGATGGTATGTGTGATATGCCAGCCACCTGGAAGATAGTCAGCTCCTGCCAGCCCATCTGTAGTGATGGTATGTGTGGCATCCCCGCCACCTGGAAGATAGTCAGCTCCTGCCAGCGCATCTGTAGTGATGGTATATGTGGCATCCCCGCCACCTGGAAGATAGTCAGCTCCTGCCAGCCCATCTGTAGTGATGGTATGTGTGGCATCCCCGCCATCTAGAAGATAGTCAGCTCCTGTCAGCCCATCTGTAGTGATGGTATGTGTGGCATCCCCGCCACCTGGAAGATAGTCAGCTCCTGCCAGCCCATCTGTAGTGATGCTATGTGTGGCATCCCCGCCACCTGGAAGATAGTCAGCTCCTGCCAGCCCATCTGTAGTGATGGTATGTGTGGCATCCCCGCCACCTGGAAGATAGTCAGCTCCTGCCAGCCCATCTGTAGTGATGGTATGTGTGGCATCCCCGCCACCTGGAAGATAGTCAGCTCCTGCCAGCCCATCTGTAGTGATGGTATGTGTGGCATCCCCGCCACCTGGAAGATAGTCAGCTCCTGCCAGCCCATCTGTAGTGATGGTATGTGTGGCATCCCTGCCACCTGGAAGATAGTCAGCTCCTCCCAGCCCATCTGTAGTGATGGTATGTGTGGCATCCCCGCCACCTGGAAGATAGTCAGCTCCTGCCAGCCCATCTGTAGTGATGGTATGTGTGGCATCCCCGCCACCTGGAAGATAGTCACGTCCTGCCAGCCCATCTGTAGTGATGGTATGTGTGGCATCCCCGCCACCTGGAAGATCGTCACGTCCTGCCAGCCCATCTGTAGTGATGGTATGTGTGGCATCCCCGCCACCTGGAAGATCGTCACGTCCTGCCAACCCATCTGTAGTAATGGTATGTGTGGCATCCCCGCCACCTGGAAGATCGTCACGTCCTGCCAGCCCATCTGTACTGATGGTATGTGTGGCATCCCCGCCACCTGGAAGATAGTCACGTCCTGCCAGCCCATCTGTAGTGATGGTATGTGTGGCATCCCCGCCACCTGGAAGATAGTCAGCTCCTGCCAGCCCATCTGTAGTGATGGTATGTGTGGCATGCCCGCCACCTGGAAGATAGTGAGCTCCTGCCAGCCCATCTGTAGTGATGGTATGTGTGGCATCCCCGCCACCTGGAAGATAGTCAGCTCCTGCCAGCGCATCTGTAGTGATGGTATATGTGGCATCCCCGCCACCTGGAAGATAGTCAGCTCCTGCCAGCCCATCTGTCGTGATGGTATGTGTGGCATCCCCGCCATCTAGAAGATAGTCAGCTCCTGTCAGCCCATCTGTAGTGATGGTATGTGTGGCATCCCCGCCACCTGGAAGATAGTCAGCTCCTGCCAGCCCATCTGTAGTGATGGTATGTGTGGCATCCCCGCCACCTGGAAGATAGTCAGCTCCTGCCAGCCCATCTGTAGTGATGGTATGTGTGGCATCCCCGCCACCTGCAAGATAGTCAGCTCCTGCCAGCCCATCTGTAGTGATGGTATGTGTGGCATCCCCGCCACCTGGAAGATAGTCAGCTCCTGCCAGCCCATCTGTAGTGATGGTATGTGTGGCATCCCCGCCACCTGGAAGATAGTCAGCTCCTGCCAGCCCATCTGTAGTGATGGTATGTGTGGCATCCCCGCCACCTGGAAGTTAGTCAGCTCCGGCCAGCCCATCTGTAGTGATGGTATGTGTGGCATCCCCGCCACCTGGAAGATAGTCAGCTCCTGCTAGCCCATCTGTAGTGATGGTATGTGTGGCATCCCCGCCACCTGGAAGATAGTCAGCTCCTGCCAGCGCATCTGTAGTGATGGTATATGTGGCATCCCCGCCACCTGGAAGATAGTCAGCTCCTGCCAGCCCATCTGTAGTGATGGTATGTGTGGCATCTCCGCCATCTAGAAGATAGTCAGCTCCTGTCAGCCCATCTGTAGTGATGGTATGTGTGGCATCCCCGCCACCTGGAAGATAGTCAGCTCCTGCCAGCCCATCTGTAGTGATGGTATGTGTGGCATCCCCGCCACCTGGAAGATAGTCAGCTCCTGCCAGCCCATCTGTAGTGATGGTATGTGTGGCATCCCCGCCACCTGGAAGATAGTCAGCTCTTGCCAGCCCATCTGTAGTGATGGTATGTGTGGCATCCCCGCCACCTGGAAGATAGTCAGCTCCTCCCAGCCCATCTGTAGTGATGGTATGTGTGGCATCCCCGCCACCTGGAAGATAGTCAGCTCCTGCCAGCCCATCTGTTGTGATGGTATGTGTGGCATCCCTGCCACCTGGAAGATAGTCAGCTCCTCCCAGCCCATCTGTAGTGATGGTATGTGTGGCATCCCCGCCACCTGGAAGATAGTCAGCTCCTGCCAGCCCATTTGTAGTGATGGTATGTGTGGCATCCCCGCCACCTGGAAGATAGTCACGTCCTGCCAGCCCATCTGTAGTGATGGTATGTGTGGCATCCCCGCCACCTGGAAGATCGTCACGTCCTGCCAGCCCATCTGTAGTGATGGTATGTGTGGCATCCCCGCCACCTGGAAGATCGTCACGTCCTGCCAACCCATCTGTAGTGATGGTATGTGTGGCATCCCCGCCACCTGGAAGATCGTCACGTCCTGCCAGCCCATCTGTACTGATGGTATGTTTGGCATCCCCGCCACCTGGAAGATAGTCACGTCCTGTCAGCCCATCTGTAGTGATGGTATGTGTGGCATCCCCGCCACCTGGAAGATAGTCAGCTCCTGCCAGCCCATCTGTAGTGATGGTATGTGTGGCATCCCCGCCACCTGGAAGATCGTCAGCTCCTGCCAGCCCATCTGTAGTGATGGTATTTGTGGCATCCCCGCCACCTGGAAGATAGTCAGCTCCTGCCAGCCCATCTGTAGTGATGGTATGTGTGGCATCCCCGCCACCTGGAAGATAGTCAGCTCCTGCCAGCCCATCTGTAGTGATGGTATGTGTGGCATGCCCGCCACCTGGAAGATAGTGAGCTCCTGCCAGCCCATCTGTAGTGATGGTATGTGTGGCATCCCCGCCACCTGGAAGATAGTCAGCTCCTGCCAGCGCATCTGTAGTGATGGTATATGTGGCATCCCCGCCACCTGGAAGATAGTCAGCTCCTGCCAGCCCATCTGTCGTGATGGTATGTGTGGCATCCCCGCCATCTAGAAGATAGTCAGCTCCTGTCAGCCCATCTGTAGTGATGGTATGTGTGGCATCCCCGCCACCTGGAAGATAGTCAGCTCCTGCCAGCCCATCTGTAGTGATGGTATGTGTGGCATCCCCGCCACCTGGAAGATAGTCAGCTCCTGCCAGCCCATCTGTAGTGATGGTATGTGTGGCATCCCCGCCACCTGGAAGATAGTCAGCTCCTGCCAGCCCATCTGTAGTGATGGTATGTGTGGCATCCCCGCCACCTGGAAGATAGTCAGCTCCTGCCAGCCCATCTGTAGTGATGGTATGTGTGGCATCCCCGCCACCTGGAAGATAGTCACGTCCTGCCAGCGCATCTGTAGTGATGGTATGTGTGGCATCCCCGCCACCTGGAAGTTAGTCAGCTCCTGCCAGCCCATCTGTAGTGATGGTATGTGTGGCATCCCCGCCACCTGGAAGATAGTCAGCTCCTGCCAGCCCATCTGTAGTGATGGTATGTGTGGCATCCCCGCCACCTGGAAGATAGTCAGCTCCTGCCAGCCCATCTGTAGTGATGGTATGTGTGGCATCCCCGCCACCTGGAAGATAGTCAGCTCCTGCAAGCCCATTTGTAGTGATGGTATGTGTGGCATCCCCGCCACCTGGAAGATAGTCAGCTCCTGCCAGCCCATCTGTAGTGATGGTATGTATGGCATCCCCGCCACTTGGAAGATAGTCAGCTCCTGCCAGCCCATCTGTAGTGATGGTATGTCTGGCATCCCCGCCACCTGGAAGATAGTCACGTCCTGCCAGCCCATCTGTAGTGATGGTATGTGTGGCATCCCCGCCACCTGGAAGATAGTCAGCTCCTGCCAGCCCATGTGTAGTGATGGTATGTGTGGCATCCCCGCCACCTGGAAGATCGTCACGTCCTGCCAGCCCATCTGTAGTGATGGTATGTGTGGCATCCCCGCCACCTGGAAGATTGTCACGTCCTGCCAGCCCATCTGTAGTGATGGTATGTGTGGCATCCCCGCCACCTGGAAGATAGTCACGCCCTGCCAGCCCATCTGTAGTGATGGTATGTGTGGCATCCCCGCCACCTGGAAGATAGTCAGCTTCTGCCAGCCCATCTGTAGTGATGGTATGTGTGGCATCCCCGCCACCTGGAAGATAGTCAGCTCCTGCCAGCCCATCTGTAGTGATGGTATGTGTGGCATCCCCGCCACCTGGAAGATAGTCAGCTCCTTCCAGCCCATCTGTAGTGATGGTATGTGTGGCATCCCCGCCACCTGGAAGATAGTCAGCTCCTGCCAGCCCATCTGTAGTGATGGTATGTGTGGCATCCCCGCCACCTGGAAGATAGTCAGCTCCTTCCAGCCAATCTGTAGTGATGGTATGTGTGGCATCCCCGCCACCTGGAAGATAGTCAGCTCCTGCCAGCCCATCTGTAGTGATGGTATGTGTGGCATCCCCGCCACCTGGAAGATAGTCAGCTCCTGCCAGCCCATCTGTAGTGATGGTATGTGTGGCATCCCCGCCACCTGGAAGATAGTCAGCTCCTGCCAGCCCATCTGTAGTGATGGTATGTGTGGCATCCCCGCCACCTGGAAGATAGTCAGCTCCTGCCAGCCCATCTGTAGTGATGGTATGTGTGGCATCCCCGCCACCTGGAAGATAGTCAGCTCCTGCCAGCCCATCTGTAGTGATGGTATATGTGGCATCCCCGCCACCTGGAAGATAGTCAGCTCCTGCCAGCCCATCTGTAGTGATGGTATGTGTGGCATCCCCGCCACCTGGAAGAAAGTCAGCTCCTGTCAGCCCATCTGTAGTGATGGTATGTGTGGCATCCCCGCCACCTGGAAGATAGTCAGCTCCTGCCAGCCCATCTGTAGTGATGGTATGTGTGGCATCCCCGCCACCTGGAAGATAGTCACCTCCTGCCAGCCCATCTGTAGTGATGGTATGTATGGCATCCCCGCCACCTGGAAGATAGTCAGCTCCTGCCAGCCCATCTGTAGTGATGGTATGTGTGGCATCCCCGCCACCTGGAAGATAGTCAGCTCCTGCCAGCCCATCTGTAGTGATGGTATGTGTGGCATCCCCGCCACCTGGAAGATAGTCAGCTCCTGCCAGCCCATCTGTAGTGATGGTATGTGTGGCATCCCCGCCACCTGGAAGATAGTCAGCTCCTGCCAGCCCATCTGTAGTGATGGTATGTGTGGCATCCCCGCCACCTGGACGATAGTCAGCTCCTGCCAGCCCATCTGTAGTGATGGTATATGTGGCATCCCCGCCACCTGGAAGATAGTCAGCTCCTGCCAGCCCATCTGTAGTCATGGTATGTGTGGCATCCCCGCCACCTGGAAGATAGTCAGCTCCTGCCAGCCCATCTGTAGTGATGGTATGTGTGGCATCCCCGCCACCTGGAAGATAGTCAGCTCCTGCCAGCCCATCTGTAGTGATGGTATGTGTGGCATCCCCGCCACCTGGAAGATAGTCACGTCCTGCCAGCCCATCTGTAGTGATGGTATGTGTGGCATCCCCGCCACCTGGAAGATCGTCACGTCCTGCCAGCCCATCTGTAGTGATGGTATGTGTGGCATCCCCGCCACCTGGAAGATCGTCACGTCCTGCCAACCCATCTGTAGTGATGGTATGTGTGGCATCCCCGCCACCTGGAAGATCGTCACGTCCTGCCAGCCCATCTGTACTGATGGTATGTTTGGCATCCCCGCCACCTGGAAGATAGTCACGTCCTGCCAGCCCATCTGTAGTGATGGTATGTGTGGCATCCCCGCCACCTGGAAGATAGTCAGCTCCTGCCAGCCCATCTGTAGTGATGGTATGTGTGGCATCCCTGCCACCTGGAAGATAGTCAGCTCCTGCCAGCCCATCTGTAGTGATGGTATTTGTGGCATCCCCGCCACCTGGAAGATAGTCAGCTCCTGCCAGCCCATCTGTAGTGATGGTATGTGTGGCATCCCCGCCACCTGGAAGATAGTCAGCTCCTGCCAGCCCATCTGTAGTGATGGTATGTGTGGCATGCCCGCCACCTGGAAGATAGTGAGCTCCTGCCAGCCCATCTGTAGTGATGGTATGTGTGGCATCCCCGCCACCTGGAAGATAGTCAGCTCCTGCCAGCGCATCTGTAGTGATGGTATATGTGGCATCCCCGCCACCTGGAAGATAGTCAGCTCCTGCCAGCCCATCTGTCGTGATGGTATGTGTGGCATCCCCGCCATCTAGAAGATAGTCAGCTCCTGTCAGCCCATCTGTAGTGATGGTATGTGTGGCATCCCCGCCACCTGGAAGATAGTCAGCTCCTGCCAGCCCATCTGTAGTGATGGTATGTGTGGCATCCCCGCCACCTGGAAGATAGTCAGCTCCTGCCAGCCCATCTGTAGTGATGGTATGTGTGGCATCCCCGCCACCTGGAAGATAGTCAGCTCCTGCCAGCCCATCTGTAGTGATGGTATGTGTGGCATCCCCGCCACCTGGAAGATAGTCAGCTCCTGCCAGCCCATCTGTAGTGATGGTATGTGTGGCATCCCCGCCACCTGGAAGATAGTCACGTCCTGCCAGCCCATCTGTAGTGATGGTATGTGTGGCATCCCCGCCACCTGGAAGTTAGTCAGCTCCTGCCAGCCCATCTGTAGTGATGGTATGTGTGGCATCCCCGCCACCTGGAAGATAGTCAGCTCCTGCCAGCCCATCTGTAGTGATGGTATGTGTGGCATCCCCGCCACCTGGAAGATAGTCAGCTCCTGCCAGCCCATCTGTAGTGATGGTATGTGTGGCATCCCCGCCACCTGGAAGATAGTCAGCTCCTGCAAGCCCATTTGTAGTGATGGTATGTGTGGCATCCCCGCCACCTGGAAGATAGTCAGCTCCTGCCAGCCCATCTGTAGTGATGGTATGTATGGCATCCCCGCCACTTGGAAGATAGTCAGCTCCTGCCAGCCCATCTGTAGTGATGGTATGTCTGGCATCCCCGCCACCTGGAAGATAGTCACGTCCTGCCAGCCCATCTGTAGTGATGGTATGTGTGGCATCCCCGCCACCTGGAAGATAGTCAGCTCCTGCCAGCCCATGTGTAGTGATGGTATGTGTGGCATCCCCGCCACCTGGAAGATCGTCACGTCCTGCCAGCCCATCTGTAGTGATGGTATGTGTGGCATCCCCGCCACCTGGAAGATTGTCACGTCCTGCCAGCCCATCTGTAGTGATGGTATGTGTGGCATCCCCGCCACCTGGAAGATAGTCACGCCCTGCCAGCCCATCTGTAGTGATGGTATGTGTGGCATCCCCGCCACCTGGAAGATAGTCAGCTTCTGCCAGCCCATCTGTAGTGATGGTATGTGTGGCATCCCCGCCACCTGGAAGATAGTCAGCTCCTGCCAGCCCATCTGTAGTGATGGTATGTGTGGCATCCCCGCCACCTGGAAGATAGTCAGCTCCTTCCAGCCCATCTGTAGTGATGGTATGTGTGGCATCCCCGCCACCTGGAAGATAGTCAGCTCCTGCCAGCCCATCTGTAGTGATGGTATGTGTGGCATCCCCGCCACCTGGAAGATAGTCAGCTCCTTCCAGCCAATCTGTAGTGATGGTATGTGTGGCATCCCCGCCACCTGGAAGATAGTCAGCTCCTGCCAGCCCATCTGTAGTGATGGTATGTGTGGCATCCCCGCCACCTGGAAGATAGTCAGCTCCTGCCAGCCCATCTGTAGTGATGGTATGTGTGGCATCCCCGCCACCTGGAAGATAGTCAGCTCCTGCCAGCCCATCTGTAGTGATGGTATGTGTGGCATCCCCGCCACCTGGAAGATAGTCAGCTCCTGCCAGCCCATCTGTAGTGATGGTATGTGTGGCATCCCCGCCACCTGGAAGATAGTCAGCTCCTGCCAGCCCATCTGTAGTGATGGTATATGTGGCATCCCCGCCACCTGGAAGATAGTCAGCTCCTGCCAGCCCATCTGTAGTGATGGTATGTGTGGCATCCCCGCCACCTGGAAGAAAGTCAGCTCCTGTCAGCCCATCTGTAGTGATGGTATGTGTGGCATCCCCGCCACCTGGAAGATAGTCAGCTCCTGCCAGCCCATCTGTAGTGATGGTATGTGTGGCATCCCCGCCACCTGGAAGATAGTCACCTCCTGCCAGCCCATCTGTAGTGATGGTATGTATGGCATCCCCGCCACCTGGAAGATAGTCAGCTCCTGCCAGCCCATCTGTAGTGATGGTATGTGTGGCATCCCCGCCACCTGGAAGATAGTCAGCTCCTGCCAGCCCATCTGTAGTGATGGTATGTGTGGCATCCCCGCCACCTGGAAGATAGTCAGCTCCTGCCAGCCCATCTGTAGTGATGGTATGTGTGGCATCCCCGCCACCTGGAAGATAGTCAGCTCCTGCCAGCCCATCTGTAGTGATGGTATGTGTGGCATCCCCGCCACCTGGACGATAGTCAGCTCCTGCCAGCCCATCTGTAGTGATGGTATATGTGGCATCCCCGCCACCTGGAAGATAGTCAGCTCCTGCCAGCCCATCTGTAGTCATGGTATGTGTGGCATCCCCGCCACCTGGAAGATAGTCAGCTCCTGCCAGCCCATCTGTAGTGATGGTATGTGTGGCATCCCCGCCACCTGGAAGATAGTCAGCTCCTGCCAGCCCATCTGTAGTGATGGTATGTGTGGCATCCCCGCCACCTGGAAGATAGTCACGTCCTGCCAGCCCATCTGTAGTGATGGTATGTGTCGCATCCCCGCCACCTGGAAGATCGTCACGTCCTGCCAGCCCATCTGTAGTGATGGTATGTGTGGCATCCCCGCCACCTGGAAGATCGTCACGTCCTGCCAACCCATCTGTAGTGATGGTATGTGTGGCATCCCCGCCACCTGGAAGATCGTCACGTCCTGCCAGCCCATCTGTACTGATGGTATGTTTGGCATCCCCGCCACCTGGAAGATAGTCACGTCCTGCCAGCCCATCTGTAGTGATGGTATGTGTGGCATCCCCGCCACCTGGAAGATAGTCAGCTCCTGCCAGCCCATCTGTAGTGATGGTATGTGTGGCATCCCCGCCACCTGGAAGATAGTCAGCTCCTGCCAGCCCATCTGTAGTGATGGTATTTGTGGCATCCCCGCCACCTGGAAGATAGTCAGCTCCTGCCAGCCCATCTGTAGTGATGGTATGTGTGGCATCCCCGCCACCTGGAAGATAGTCAGCTCCTGCCAGCCCATCTGTAGTGATGGTATGTGTGGCATGCCCGCCACCTGGAAGATAGTGAGTTCCTGCCAGCCCATCTGTAGTGATGGTATGTGTGGCATCCCCGCCACCTGGAAGATAGTCAGCTCCTGCCAGCGCATCTGTAGTGATGGTATATGTGGCATCCCCGCCACCTGGAAGATAGTCAGCTCCTGCCAGCCCATCTGTCGTGATGGTATGTGTGGCATCCCCGCCATCTAGAAGATAGTCAGCTCCTGTCAGCCCATCTGTAGTGATGGTATGTGTGGCATCCCCGCCACCTGGAAGATAGTCAGCTCCTGCCAGCCCATCTGTAGTGATGGTATGTGTGGCATCCCCGCCACCTGGAAGATAGTCAGCTCCTGCCAGCCCATCTGTAGTGATGGTATGTGTGGCATCCCCGCCACCTGGAAGATAGTCAGCTCCTGCCAGCCCATCTGTAGTGATGGTATGTGTGGCATCCCCGCCACCTGGAAGATAGTCAGCTCCTGCCAGCCCATCTGTAGTGATGGTATGTGTGGCATCCCCGCCACCTGGAAGATAGTCAGCTCCTGCCAGCCCATCTGTAGTGATGGTATGTGTGGCATCCCCGCCACCTGGAAGTTAGTCAGCTCCTGCCAGCCCATCTGTAGTGATGGTATGTGTGGCATCCCCGCCACCTGGAAGATAGTCAGCTCCTGCCAGCCCATCTGTAGTGATGGTATGTGTGGCATCCCCGCCACCTGGAAGATAGTCAGCTCCTGCCAGCCCATCTGTTGTGATGGTATGTGTGGCATCCCCGCCACCTGGAAGATAGTCAGCTCCTGCAAGCCCATTTGTAGTGATGGTATGTGTGGCATCCCCGCCACCTGGAAGATAGTCAGCTCCTGCCAGCCCATCTGTAGTGATGGTATGTGTGGCATCCCCGCCACTTGGAAGATAGTCAGCTCCTGCCAGCCCATCTGTCGTGATGGTATGTGTGGCATCCCCGCCATCTAGAAGATAGTCAGCTCCTGTCAGCCCATCTGTAGTGATGGTATGTGTGGCATCCCCGCCACCTGGAAGATAGTCAGCTCCTGCCAGCCCATCTGTAGTGATGGTATGTGTGGCATCCCCGCCACCTGGAAGATAGTCAGCTCCTGCCAGCCCATCGATAGTGATGGTATGTGTGGCATCCCCGCCACCTGGAAGATAGTCAGCTCCTGCCAGCCCATCTGTAGTGATGGTATGTGTGGCATCCCCGCCACCTGGAAGATAGTCAGCTCTTGCCAGCCCATCTGTAGTGATGGTATGTGTGGCATCCCCGCCACCTGGAAGATAGTCAGCTCCTGCCAGCCCATCTGTAGTGATGGTATGTGTGGCATCCCCGCCACCTGGAAGTTAGTCAGCTCCTGCCAGCCCATCTGTAGTGATGGTATGTGTGGCATCCCCGCCACCTGGAAGATAGTCAGCTCCTGCCAGCCCATCTGTAGTGATGGTATGTGTGGCATCCCCGCCACCTGGAAGATAGTCAGCTCCTGCCAGCCCATCTGTAGTGATGGTATGTGTGGCATCCCCGCCACCTGGAAGATAGTCAGCTCCTGCAAGCCCATTTGTAGTGATGGTATGTGTGGCATCCCCGCCACCTGGAAGATAGTCAGCTCCTGCCAGCCCATCTGTAGTGATGGTATGTGTGGCATCCCCGCCACTTGGAAGATAGTCAGCTCCTGCCAGCCCATCTGTAGTGATGGTATGTCTGGCATCCCCGCCACCTGGAAGATAGTCACGTCCTGCCAGCCCATCTGTAGTGATGGTATGTGTGGCATCCCCGCCACCTGGAAGATAGTCAGCTCCTGCCAGCCCATGTGTAGTGATGGTATGTGTGGCATCCCCGCCACCTGGAAGATCGTCACGTCCTGCCAGCCCATCTGTAGTGATGGTATGTGTGGCATCCCCGCCACCTGGAAGATCGTCACGTCCTGCCAGCCCATCTGTAGTGATGGTATGTGTGGCATCCCCGCCACCTGGAAGATAGTCACGTCCTGCCAGCCCATCTGTAGTGATGGTATGTGTGGCATCCCCGCCACCTGGAAGATAGTCAGCTCCTGCCAGCCCATCTGTAGTGATGGTATGTGTGGCATCCCCGCCACCTGGAAGATAGTCAGCTCCTGCCAGCCCATCTGTAGTGATGGTATGTGTGGCATCCCCGCCACCTGGAAGATAGTCAATTCCTGCCAGCCCATCTGTAGTGATGGTATGTGTGGCATCCCCGCCACCTGGAAGATAGTCAGCTCCTGCCAGCCCATCTGCAGTGATGGTATGTGTGGCATCCCCGCCACCTGGAAGATAGTCAGCTCCTTCCAGCCAATCTGTAGTGATGGTATGTGTGGCATCCCCGCCACCTGGAAGATAGTCAGCTCCTGCCAGCGCATCTGTAGTGATGGTATGTGTGGCATCCCCGCCACCTGGAAGATAGTCAGCTCCTGCCAGCCCATCTGTAGTGATGGTATGTGTGGCATCCCCGCCACCTCGAAGATAGTCAGCTCCTGCCAGCCCATCTGTAGTGATGGTATGTGTGGCATCCCCGCCACCTGGAAGATAGTCAGCTCCTGCCAGCCCATCTGTAGTGATGGTATGTGTGGCATCCCCGCCACCTGGAAGATAGTCAGCTCCTGCCAGCCCATCTGTAGTGATGGTATGTGTGGCATCCCCGCCACCTGGAAGATAGTCAGCTCCTGCCAGCCCATCTGTAGTGATGGTATGTGTGGCATCCCCGCCACCTGGAAGATAGTCAGCTCCTGCCAGCCCATCTGTAGTGATGGTATATGTGGCATCCCCGCCACCTGGAAGATAGTCAGCTCCTGCCAGCCCATCTGTAGTGATGGTATGTGTGGCATCCCCGCCACCTGGAAGAAAGTCAGCTCCTGTCAGCCCATCTGTAGTGATGGTATGTGTGGCATCCCCGCCACCTGGAAGATAGTCAGCTCCTGCCAGCCCATCTGTAGTGATGGTATGTGTGGCATCCCCGCCACCTGGAAGATAGTCAGCTCCTGCCAGCCCATCTGTAGTGATGGTATGTATGGCATCCCCGCCACCTGGAAGATAGTCAGCTCCTGCCAGCCCATCGGTAGTGATGGTATGTGTGGCATCCCCGCCACCTGGAAGATAGTCAGCTCCTGCCAGCCCATCTGTAGTGATGGTATGTGTGGCATCCCCGCCACCTGGAAGATAGTCAGCTCCTGCCAGCCCATCTGTAGTGATGGTATGTGTGGCATCCCCGCCACCTGGAAGATAGTCAGCTCCTGCCAGCCCATCTGTAGTGATGGTATGTGTGGCATCCCCGCCACCTGGAAGATAGTCAGCTCCTGCCAGCCCATCTGTAGTGATGGTATGTGTGGCATCCCCGCCACCTGGAAGATAGTCAGCTCCTGCCAGCCCATCTGTAGTGATGGTATATGTGGCATCCCCGCCACCTGGAAGATAGTCAGCTCCTGCCAGCCCATCTGTAGTCATGGTATGTGTGGCATCCCCGCCACCTGGAAGATAGTCAGCTCCTGCCAGCCCATCTGTAGTCATGGTATGTGTGGCATCCCCGCCACCTGGAAGATAGTCAGCTCCTGCCAGCCCATCTGTAGTGATGGTATGTGCGGCATCCCCGCCACCTGGAAGATAGTCAGCTCCTGCCAGCCCATCTGTAGTGATGGTATGTGTGGCATCCCCGCCACCTGGAATATCGTCACGTCCTGCCAGCCCATCTGTAGTGATGGTATGTGTGGCATCCCCGCCACCTGGAAGATAGTCAGCTCCTGCCAGCCCATCTGTAGTGATGGTATGTGTGGCATCCCCGCCACCTGGAAGATAGTCAGCTCCTTCCAGCCAATCTGTAGTGATGGTATGTGTGGCATCCCCGCCACCTGGAAGATAGTCAGCTCCTGCCAGCCCATCTGTAGTGATGGTATGTGTGGCATCCCCGCCACCTGGAAGATAGTCAGCTCCTGCCAGCCCATCTGTAGTGATGGTATGTGTGGCATCCCCGCCACCTCGAAGATAGTCAGCTCCTGCCAGCCCATCTGTAGTGATGGTATGTTTGGCATCCCCGCCACCTGGAAGATAGTCAGCTCCTGCCAGCCCATCTGTAGTGATGGTATGTGTGGCATCCCCGCCACCTGGAAGATAGTCAGCTCCTGCCAGCCCATCTGTAGTGATGGTATGTGTGGCATCCCCGCCACCTGGAAGATAGTCAGCTCCTGCCAGCCCATCTGTAGTGATGGTATGTGTGGCATCCCCGCCACCTGGAAGATAGTCAGCTCCTGCCAGCCCATCTGTAGTGATGGTATATGTGGCATCCCCGCCACCTGGAAGATAGTCAGCTCCTGCCAGCCCATCTGTAGTGATGGTATGTGTGGCATCCCCGCCACCTGGAAGAAAGTCAGCTCCTGTCAGCCCATCTGTAGTGATGGTATGTGTGGCATCCCCGCCACCTGGAAGATAGTCAGCTCCTGCCAGCCCATCTGTAGTGATGGTATGTGTGGCATCCCCGCCACCTGGAAGATAGTCAGCTCCTGCCAGCCCATCTGTAGTGATGGTATGTATGGCATCCCCGCCACCTGGAAGATAGTCAGCTCCTGCCAGCCCATCTGTAGTGATGGTATGTGTGGCATCCCCGCCACCTGGAAGATAGTCAGCTCCTGCCAGCCCATCTGTAGTGATGGTATGTGTGGCATCCCCGCCACCTGGAAGATAGTCAGCTCCTGCCAGCCCATCTTTAGTGATGGTATGTGTAGCATCCCCGCCACCTCGAAGATAGTCAGCTCCTGCCAGCCCATCTGTAGTGATGGTATGTGTGGCATCCCCGCCACCTGGAAGATAGTCAGCTCCTGCCAGCCCATCTGTAGTGATGGTATGTGTGGCATCCCCGCCACCTGGAAGATAGTCAGCTCCTGCCAGCCCATCTGTAGTGATGGTATATGTGGCATCCCCGCCACCTGGAAGATAGTCAGCTCCTGCCAGCCCATCTGTAGTCATGGTATGTGTGGCATCCCCGCCACCTGGAAGATAGTCAGCTCCTGCCAGCCCATCTGTAGTCATGGTATGTGTGGCATCCCCGCCACCTGGAAGATAGTCAGCTCCTGCCAGCCCATCTGTAGTGATGGTATGTGCGGCATCCCCGCCACCTGGAAGATAGTCAGCTCCTGCCAGCCCATCTGTAGTGATGGTATGTGTGGCATCCCCGCCACCTGGAATATCGTCACGTCCTGCCAGCCCATCTGTAGTGATGGTATGTGGGGCATTTCCCGCCACCTGGAAGATAGTCACGTCTTGCCAGCCCATCTGTAGTGATGGTATATGGGGCATTTCCCACCAAGCGAAAGAGGTGCGCAGATCTTCATCTCTTCGTCATCCATGGGGGTAAATAATAGAGGACAAAAAGTAAAGAACGAGACAAGAATGCATTTCCCCCATGACGTGGAGTGGCCAGGGTATGGATGTGTGTATCTGTTTGTAATGTGTTCCACTGTGGCTGTTTTGTAGTACAGTAGTTTTGCCATACTGTACGTGGACAAGTGGTCATACCGGGAAAGATTTCTCATATGCGCAGTTGATCTGCACGCGAAGTGATTTCCACCCCGGTATAATGGGATCTGGGAGATGCATGACGCATTCATCGATTTTGAATCAAGGGAAAAGGACGCCATGGATCGTGTTTCATGGAGAGGCATGTTTAAACATGGAATACAGACAAAGCTGTCTTTCAGCTGATAGCTGATAGGTTAAAGACTCAGAGAAGACACGCCACACCATGCAATGCCGCAAACGGTCCTGATTTTTCTTGCACACACTGTGAAAGATGCTTCTCTGTCGAGATTGGTCTTACGAGTCACATTCGTTACCGTCATGGACTGTAGTTGCATACCTTTTCAAAGCACAATTACTATCGTCTGATAAGACGGAAAGAGCTAATGGTATAATGGAAGTTGGGATCGCAAACCAAGCTTGCAAAGAAAACGGAATGAGCTAGCACGAAAAAGGGACTTGGATTATTGAAATATAGAACAACCTTTTGCAGTCTACCTTCGATGCGGATATGGCACTTGGAATTAAACTGATTAGTTCGTACCAGGAGTTTTAAATTCTAAAACTACATGTGTCCAGAAATCCAACATATTCAGTCCACTGTATGGACGACTTCTGCTGATCAGAAGTTTTTATTTAGATTTTCTTGCTCTCTATCTATTTTTCTCTTCAACCAGCATCTTGAATGTTGTGTATGCATTATCGCAGATACAAGGTTTGTAGAAAATCTTTAAGGGCATACATGAGTCCGTCACTGGGGACAAACATATAGATCCCCACCATACATGCCACGAAAGGCAGCTAAAAAGAGTTAAACATGAGGTAAGCAATTCAATGATGTCAAACAAATTGTTAAAGAAACAACCACTGCAAATACACACAGTGTGCTTTGGTGCAGGGTTCACGTAAAGGGCTATTTGTAGCAGTCATCCTATGCTCTGTTTGGAGAAAGCTGTATGATTAACGTAATGGATGAAATACACGTAGAATTTGAAGAAGAAAAAAGGCGAAGAATAACCAGGGTCAGGTGAAACATAAAAGATCAAGATTCAACTTGAACCTCTCGTTCGTACGCTTGTAAACAGGCTGTGTCACAGCAATCTAGCCAACGAGGTGGGGATCGACACTGTAATCCCCACAACGGTGAGTTTACGAAGGAGCTCCATATTACACTACAGTCAGGACAATCCCGGTCCATATTCTCAAGTACGCATTGTGCTGTAAGAAAAACCACTGTAAAGCTCTCGTAAAGGAACATCATAGAAATGAAATCAACCCAATACGAGTAGGTACGAACAACAACTGCGCAAATACTTCTGATATTTGAATGTTTTATAATTATAATGGGCTGGTATATCATGTTGACACTTTTCTCAATTCTGATTCAAATCTTCTTCTAATCTCATGGATCCAGTAAACATACCGCAGATGTGGACGGCACAATCGCTGGTTTTAATGTAATCTATATATTTGCTTGCTTTTCTCTCCCCCTGTGTTGTGCACGTTTTTTTGGCTTGCCATTGTGTTTGTAATGCTTGTAATGCTTATTCTGAACATCTCGGTAGTTAGTCAATATTCGTGGACTTGTCTATAGGCCTTTGTTCAATCGGCTGAATTGTCATGAACCAATTATCAGCTTTGCTATTGGTTCTTTGTGAGAGTGTGGTAGTTATCCATCGTTTGTGCTGTACGTCCTTTCACGCAAAGTTTCCCATCGCGTTGTTTTCTAAACTGTTCCCATGTTCCGTCGACACCAATCTCTCCGTACAGTTGTTACAGCACCTGAAGTATATTGATGAGGGTAATGCTGACCTAATTTTCCTTCTGTCTTCCATGAGATATCCAACATTATAGCGAAGTATATTCACTTAAGCTGTCCTCTTCTTTCGTAGTTTGAGCGCATCATTGAACATCACTAGATTGTCGTCTGATTCCACCATCTTGTAATGGAAGGTTGGGGACAGTCATTCGGAACGGAAACACAGACTTCGTCAGATTACTAGGACATACTTTTAATTAACCAACGCGTATATGTCACCAGCATGTACGAGGCGTGTTCAAATGAAACCGGACCTAACTGTAACAAATGAACATACGTACAATGCGCATGATGACGTCACTTTTGATGTTAACAGCACATACCAACCGTTAAGTTTGTAAAACTTCATTATTCTCCGACGCATAGTTTCCTCAGCAGACCGTTGAAAACATGGCGAGTGTGATATGGAATCCGTCCAGAGTTGATCAGCGAGCGGTGATTCGGTTTTTTACAGCGGAAGGATGTCGACCAGTTGGCATTAATCGCAGAATGCAGGCAGTGTATGGTGACAAAAGTGTGTCGAAGACAACGATGTTTAAAGAAGGACGTAAGTTAACGAAAGATCTTCCGAGACCAGGTCAGGCGCGTACTATTGCGTCAGAAGATGCCGTCGCCAAAATCGATGCAGCAATTCGGGTGGACTGCCACACTTTTGTCACCATACACTGCCTGCATTCTGCAATGAATGTCAACTGATGGACATCCTTTAGCTGTTAGAAACCGAATCACCGCTCGCTGATCAACTCTGGACGGATCCCGTATTACACCCGCCATGTTTTCAACGGTCTGCTGAGGAAACTATAAGTCGGAGGATAATGACATTTGGCAAACTTGACGGTTGGTATGTGCTATTTACATCAGAAGTGACGTCATCATGCACAACGTACGTATGTTCACTTGTTGCAGTTAGGTATGGTTTCATTTGAACACGCCTCGTTTATTACAAAGTGTTAAACAAAACAACGGATTGGATCAGCCTCTCTTAGCATCCAGCTCTTTGTGAATTCTAGTTAATAATACTGGTGGCCCTCTGGCTTTTCTTCAACCCCCACCCCACCCCCACCCCACTCCCGGGCTTCGTTGTCTACACTATGTAGGGCAAGCTGTTGGCGTACATTTAACTAGCCCACCATTTAAATAAGAGCAATCTGCAGATTGTGGTCATTGGTTGTTCAAACGAGCTGGATCCTATCTCACTTTTATGTCCCATGGCAATGAAGAGTCTGGCAGACTATCTCTTCAACAGACTTCCGCACATACTGTCTCTACAACAGACTGATACTGTCTATTCATCAGGCTGACGTACTGTCTCTACAACGGACTAATACTGTCTATTCATCAGGCTGACGTACTGTCTCTATAACAGACTAATACTGTCTATTCATCAGGCTGACGTACTGTCTCTACAACAGACTAATACTGTCTATTCATCAGGCTGACGTACTGTCTCTACAACAGACTAATACTGTCTATTCATCAGGCTGACGTACTGTCCCTACAATAGACTAATAATGTCTATTCATCAGGCTGACGTACTGTCTCTACAATAGACTGATACTGTCTCTACAATAGACTAATACTGTCTATTTATCAGGCTGACGTACTGTCTCTACAATAGACTGATACTACAATAGACAAAAGACATGATCTACGGATGAATGTGTTTGCGGCACTGATTTAAATGGATGCTACAAAACTGTCCTACATAATAGGAGCAGATAAAGCATATATGGCCATTGCGAGCAGCATTCTCTACAAACTTTACGGAGATACAAAAGGCCTATAAGGCCGCCTCTTTTATTGAAGAGCGTTGGAGAGAGTATACTTTCTAAACCCAACAGATGTACGGAACCATTCGTTTAGTATTCCGTCTACAGAAACTGCACTTGACGCCTTCACATTATTCATCTTCATATGTCCACTGATGAAGGAAAAAAATAAATAAAATAAGGGGACACCCGGGTTTGAACCGGGGACCTCTCGATCTGCAGTCGAATGCTCTACCACTGAGCTATATCCCCATTGGAAGTAGTTATCTTTCTTTATTTATGTACTGATCCCCATAATTATATTGTGATTATTGGTTATGTTTTTGCTTTTTTATGTGACAAAATAATTTTGTTGTACAGCCTAGCAGCAATGTAGATCTTGTGGTTATTGTACGATGGGCTAGCACTAACTAATAATATTGATTGATAAAGAAGACTTAGACTGGAACTGGCTTCTTGTTCTGGTCAGTTCGGGACAGTTTTGAATCCCACAAGTTCTACCTGCACCTTGTCTGTCCACCTTACACTCACAGCAAGTTCTAGTCCTAAAGACCGAAATAAGCCTGACTCATTTGTTCTCCACCTAAAAAATAATTGTCAGCTCAGTTCTTCTATATTCTTCTACAGGCCACATCCGACACCCCCTCCCCTCCCTCAACCAACATTCCTAGGTCAGTTGTTCTACGGACCCCCCCCCCCCCCCACCCCTAGATCAGTTGTTTTACGACCCCCCCCCCCCCAACCAACATTCCTAGCTCATTTGTTCTACACCCCACCCCCCAACCAACATTCCTAGCTCAGTTGTTCTACGACACCCCCCGTTCCCTCCCCCAACCAACATTCCTAGCTCAGTTGTTCTACGACCCCCCCCCCCCCCCCCTTTCCACAACATTCCTAGCTCAGTTGTTCTACGACCCCCGCCCAACATTCCTAGCTCAGTTGTTCTACGACCCCCCCCCCCCACAACATTCCTAGCTCAGTTGTTCTACGACCCCCCCGCCCAACATTCCTAGCTCAGTTGTTCTACGACACCCCCCCCCCCCCCTAACCAACATTCCTGGCTCAGTTGTTCTACGACCCCCCACAACATTCCTAGCTCAGTTGTTCTACGACCCCCGCCCAACATTCCTAGCTCAGTTGTTCTACGACCTCCCCCCCCCCCCCACACAACATTCCTAGCTCAGTTGTTCTACGACCCCCCCGCCCAACATTCCTAGCTCAGTTGTTCTACGACACCCCCCCCCCCCCTAACCAACATTCCTGGCTCAGTTGTTCTACGACCCCCCACAACATTCCTGGCTCAGTTGTTCTACGACCCCCCACAACATTCCTAGCTCAGTTGTTCTACGACCCCCCCCCCGCCCAACATTCCTAGCTCAGTTGTTCTACGACACCCCCCCCCCCCCCTAACCAACATTCCTGGCTCAGTTGTTCTACGACCCCCCACAACATTCCTGGCTCAGTTGTTCTACGCCCCCCCCCCCCAACATTCCTAGCTCAGTTGTTCTACGACCCCCCCCCCCCCCACAACATTCCTAGCTCAGTTGTTCTACGACCCCCCACAACATTCCTAGCTCAGTTGTTCTACGACCCCCCCCCCCACAACATTCCTAGCTCAGTTGTTCTACGACCCCCCCCCCCCCACAACATTCCTGGCTCAGTTGTTCTACGACCCCCCCCCCCCCCCCCCCACAACATTCCTGGCTCAGTTGTTCTACGACCCCCCACAACATTCCTGGCTCAGTTGTTCTACGACCCCCCACAACATTCCTGGCTCAGTTGTTCTACGACCCCCCCCCCCCCCCACAACATTCCTGGCTCAGTTGTTCTACGACCCCCCACAACATTCCTGGCTCAGTTGTTCTACGCCCCCCCCCCCCCCCCCCCACAACATTCCTAGCTCAGTTGTTCAACGAAATAAGTTTGCTTACTATTTGTGTCCCAAATCAACTCTGAAGAGTTAGTGTAAGTAAGCCACAGGTGTGTAGTGGAAGTATAGATAGTCAAGAGATTGACATATGTTGCATGCCCTTTATAACGTCGCTACCATCACAGATCACTCTCTGAAAGAAACTCTTTCCCTTGCTAAAACTCCAGCCACAGTCCTACCCAGGCATTCCTGGATATCTTGTTGGTGCCACCGTCCTCCTAGGTCTACCCCCTTCCTCTTTTGCCTGGCACCACACCTTTCATCAACGTGTCTCTTGATGTGACCAAAGTATTGACATTTTCTGGTCAAAATGGAAACTATAAGCCAGTTCTCCTCCATGCTCAACTCTTACCGAATGTCATTTCTCTGTCCATGATATTCTGAGGATCTTTCTGTAACATTTGGATTCGATTCTTTGTCTAGAAGTTTTGTAATCGTCCATGATTCGCAGCCATAGGAAAAAACACAGGCTCTCATTGAGTCTCAAGACTTACTTTTGTCGGTGCTCTGCCATCATTTCTTCTGCGTTGCCATGGCCAGGCTTCTTTCTTTCGAGCAGTCGCCATTTTTGTAAATTCTGGAGCCCAGATATTAAAAATGCGTAACCTGATCTCACCATCTACTGTAAATTTGTTGACATCGTGTTTATTTATACATGGGATAATTAATGGTTCTGTGACGTTAGGAATCAACAAAGAGACGATTGTTGTGTAGTGTAAGTCTATTACATCTTATTACATTTAATCGTGTGGCGATCTAGGATTGAAAGAGCAGTTTATCAGAGGTGTTGTGTGGCAGGTGCTGTGAGTGGCGCTGCTACACAATCATCAAACTAAGGATATACGAAACTGCATGTATATACTCCTGCATCGTCTACTTTCTCATGTACGGCTAAGGGAACTGGACACTACTACAGCGGGACCGGCATAGACGTGGGGATCTTCCACCTGCGCAACCAGAGGCGAATCATCGGACATGACATGATTTCCAACAGTGAAGTAGTTCGACGTACCAGACATTGCCTCTCCCTCTTCGGTCATTGTGTCTGCCTCCCCTAGTAAGTCCCAGCCAATGAGAGACTCCGGCACGCTGTGGGGGCGAGAGACGAGAAGAGGTCGTGTTTATCCTGGAGACGACCTCGGAGCCGCCCTTGCAACACTCGACTAAACAGATCGCCACCACCTCACCAGAACTGCAGGCAGCCTTGAACGCGTTCATGGACAAGGTCATTCGACGCTGCGGGCCCTGGTCGACTAAAAGAACGAATTTGATTGTGATGTACAAGGGGATTGTCATAAGTCTTTACCCTGACTATGAAGGAGTAGGAGGAGAAAGTTGAAACTTGGCACATGTGTAGCTCATTCAATTTGTACTGGACTTGAGAAGGATGAATTTCTCTCCTCGACGGGTTTACCCAGTATGGTGCATGGCACAACACACCTTATTGATCGGATCTGCTACTCTAAGGGTTTGTCAGAACAATGAACAAATCAGAGGCCAGAATGTGATGAAATTCTTGATGTTGCAGGGAAATCTACAGAAATACACAGGGAGATGGAACCAGTGTTTGAGGAATTCTGTCCTTCGTATGCTTCTGTAAAAAATAAAACTGGTGTAGGCAGTGTGGCCGTTCCCATGTTGCCGATCTTCCAAGATCAGGCAGACCATCTTCAGAGTGCAGCGATGAAAATGCTGCAAGAGTGAAGAAAATCATTGACCATGATAGAAAAATGACAATTGCAGAGATATCTAGGTCAGCAAATGTGAGTGAAAGTACAGTTTTTCAGATTTTTTTCAATAACAGACTGAACATGAGAAAAGTGGGTGCCCTCTGGGTCCCCCGTCTGCTGACATGTGAATAGAAACAAACCAGGTTGATTGCTGTGGCCAGTTGCTCTAAATGTGTCAGTCAAAAAACATGTTGCCAGTAGATGAGACTTGGGTTCACCATTATGACCCAGAATCCAAAATTTCCAGCATGCAGTGGAAAACCCATGGCTCACCAACACATGTCAAGCCAAGAGCACTGAAATCTGCAAAAAAAAGTGATGCTGACTGTTTTTGGGACGTCAAAGGTGTCATATGAAAGATTACCTGCCTCATGCAGATCTCCTTACCAAACTAAGAAAGACTGTGTCCAGAAAACAAGGGATAGCGCACTCTCAAATTCTGCCTTTGCTTCAAGACAACGCGCCTCCCATAAAGCAAGGCTTGTGCTGCAAACAGCCAACGATTTGAATATTGAAATTCTTCCATACCCACCATATTCTCCGGATTTAGCTCCAGACTTTTTCTTTTCTCAAAACTTAAAAAAACCAGCCGAAAGGAAATCATTTTGACAGTGACGAAGATGTCATAACTGGCTTCTGATAACTGGTTTAGTTCGAAAAATAGTTTACACTATTCTGAAGGTCTTTTCAAGGTCACGCAGAGATGGCAGAAATATATAAATTCAGGTGGTGGCTACATTGAGAAGAAATAAGCACTGTACCAAATTTCAACTTTCTTCCCTTACTCCTTCACGGTCAGGGTAAAGACTTATGACAATCCCCATTGTATGTGCAGTGTAGTGCAGAATGCTGGAGAGCACCATTACGAAAAAGGAAACTTCAAAATTGTCAGTTTCACACAATCTGCCTAAGAACAATTTACAGAATTTTCTGGCCAAACACGATCACCGAGAGCTGCTTCCCCTGAGCAATCAAGATGACATGAACACCATCTATACCAACAGAAGAAAAGGATGATCAAACCAATCAGAAAGCCACCAAAAGTGACACAAGATGATTACCATAAGATGAACAGACAAAAACAAACTGCTGTGTTGCGCATTAGAACAGGATACAACTGACTCTGCAGCCACACGTACACAAAATTGAAGATTGGCAACTCAGATGTGTGTACATGCAGTCAGGCACTCCAGAGCACATACTACAGAACTGCACCGAATATAATATACAGAGAAAATACCACTGGCCTATAGAAGAAACACTGGAAGAGAAACTTTATGAACATATATGTGAACCACGAAAGACTGAAGTTTGTACATGAGACAAAATTGCAGATATAGACTTGGTGAGTGAGCAAGTTAAGGTAGCAGTGAAAAAGGCAAATGCAATGTTAGGTATGATAAAAAGAAATATTAAACATAGGAGCAAGGAAGTGATCGTCAAACTGTATAAAGCTTTAGTTAGACCTAGATTGGAGTACTGTGTACAGGTGTGTCCTTATCATAGAGGGGACATAAACATGCTAGAAAGAATACAAAAAAGAGCGACAAAGATGATAGTTGGATTCCAGAATTACAGTTATGAGGAACGACTCAGAAAAACGGGCCTACAGTGTCTAGAAGAGAGAAGAATTCGTGGTGACTTAATACAAAGTTTATAAGATGATCAGAAGAATCGATAAATTAGACTATAACAAGTTTTTTAAAATACAGCCACCTACAATAACACGAGGGCATAGCTACAAGCTGGTTAAAGAGAGGTCCAGGTTAGATATTAGGAAATATTTTTTAGTCAGAGAGTGGTGTCTGCTTGGAATGCATTGCCAGGGGAGGTAGTGGAGGCAGGGACAGTTAATGCGTTTAAGAATAAACTGGATGCGCATAGATTTTAGAGCAAGGTGATGTAAATGTAACTGGTTGTATACAGACTCTGCAGGGTCTTCTAAACCAGTATAAAGACGTTAAGTTTAGTTAAGTCAGACATTTTTTCAAGAGAACGAAAGAAGAAGAAAAACACCATCACAACCGGTCGACACTGGAAATGGATAGGACATGTCCTACCCCAGAGGGAAGACAAAAAAGAGGTCGACCTAAAACAAGTTGGGAAAGAACAGTAAAAGCAGACTTGAAAACCATGAATTAGCGATGGGTCACTGTATGGAGGATGACTGCAGTCCGGGCGGAGTGGAAGGATTTTTATTAGGAAGAAGAATAACGTCTGGTCTGGAAAAATATACCGGCCAAGATCCTCACCTTGGCTTCCTCGTAGCCCCTCCCTGGAAACGTGCTGTTTTCATGAAAGCCTAGATCACGTGAAGGATCGACGTGATCTCCGCAGATGAAGCCAAGCTTAGCACAACAGCCTGGAGGACCCCAGTCAACCTTCATCAGCGCGATCGGGATGTGAGGAAAGCTACTGCAACCCATCACTTAGCGTCCTTTTCAGAGCACACAAAAGAATAGACCTAATTGTGAGCATTCGAAACAACATTGCTGTTCTTCGGAATGCCATCAGACTGTAAAGCAGCTAAGTAGAATCAGATCAAGGCCATTTGGAGTGGACACAGGTCGACCCATGAAATTCAAAGGTAAAAATAATGCCAGAATTTTGCGGGTTTTTTTTTAATGGATGAGCCCTTGGTTTCTTTTTCTTGGTTTGCTTAGTTTATTGTGTCAACCGTTTGTTTCTGTTTGTGTGTGCAAATGTTGATCATTTGCGAACAATGTTAATCATATGAGGATCCAGAACTTGAAAAGATTACAAAACTGCAATCCATGACCGATAGAAGAGACTGCAGAGCCCAGCTGCAGTCAGAGAAACTCCGAAGACTGACGGACCATCCAATGTACCAGAGACTAAACAATTTGGGAAATGGGAAACTAAAGCGGAGAAACTTTGCAGAAATAGCCAAAGCAAAGATGCACGAAGATCCCATAAACGCACTAACAACACCAAAACCCATCACTACTGTACGAAAACCTACTTGGAGGCAGGATATATTTCCAGAGGTGGTAGAAAATATACCAGGTATTGCAAACAAAAACTGCCAGAGTGAAAAAGAAAGGAGAGACACTACCCTAAGCTTCATAACGAAAAGCTACCCAAGCATGGACTGGACCCATGCATACACCGACGGTTCTGTAACAAACACTACACAGAACGGAGGGGCAGGAGCATTCCTGAACCTACCAAATGGCAGAAAAATAACACTGTCATTCGCTACTGGTAAGTACACAAGCAATTTCAGAGCAGAGGCAGAGGCACTGAGGGCGGCAGTGGAAGAAATGGTAACACACAGTGAAAATGAGAGCCATATAGTCCTGCTGACAGATGCTCTCGAAGTAGTCACAGCGCTAAAAAGCCAGAAAAACACTGAGCTTAATGACTTAAGAGCAGCACTCTGCAAACTGTGCCAGCAGTCCGCACCAAAAAGGGTAGTGGTACAGTGGGTTCCGTCACACTGCAACATCCAAGGCAACGAGGAGGCAGACAGACTGGCAAAAGAAGGTGCAAGGCTACCACAAACAGATACCAGTATGACGTACGAAGAGTCAAAACGGCTTATCAAAGCCAGGTACATGTCCAAATGGGAAACCGAACATACTGGTTACACCAAAAACGATGCCTATTACCAGTTGAACCGAAGAGAGCAGGTCGTTGTCTTCAGACTTCGCACTGGCCACAACAGACTGAGGTACCACCTTTTCAACAAATTGAAGATAGGGTGTACCGACGAATGCCCGTGCGGTACTGGTAAAATGACCACTGAACATCTGCTGCAGAACTGCCCGACATACGAGGATCAGAGAGAGCAGATGTGGCCATTGCCAGTGGAACTGCAAGACAAGCTCTATGGTAGTGGCGAGAGTCTCAGGATGACCGCCGCTTTTTTCGAGAAAATAATGGTTACTGTCTGACTGTGTACGCAGAAGAAGAAGAATATGAGGATCAAAGACGCTGAGCAGCGCATGAGCTGCAGTGGTCAGCGACCCATTGCTGAGTGCTAGTGTCAGTGCCAGCAAACCAGAGCTGCCAAGACCCTTCTACACATCCACGTGGTGATCCTGGATAACAGGCTGCAACAGAGCAGACTGGCTAAGGAGAATGGATCGAAGAGAGAAAGTTAACCCGGTACTAAAAAATGCCTGCTGAAGTCGAATATGTTGGACCGAAAGGTGCAAATATCACAATCAAGCTGTAAACTACGACATAATGCATTGCATTCTTCGGACAACATCTTGCTACTTGCAAAGCCCTTTTCAGGAGTAGGTAGCGGGTAATAGAGAATGAACAAAGAGGAAGATATGTGCCTTGTTGCTATTATTTACACTTTGCCCTGTGTATTCTACCCTCATGACTGCTTCAATGTCTATATTAAAGAGATCTGGTAAACAGGACACATCCTAGCGTACACTTTTTATTTCAATGGTTTGTTATGTTATTACTTCAAATACTTGGAACCCTAGTAATGTTATTACCGGTACTTCAAATAATTGGAACCCTAGTAATGTTATTACCGGTACTTCAAATAATTGGAACCCTAGTAATGTTATTACAGGTACTTCAAATAATTGGAACCCTAGTAATGTTATTACCGGTACTTCAAATAATTGGAACCCTAGTAATGTTATTACAGGTACTTCAAATAATTGGAACCCTAGTAATGTTATTACCGGTACTTCAAATAATTTGAACCCTAGTAATGTTATTACCGGTACTTCAAATAATTGGACCCTAGTAATGTTATTACTTCAAATACTTGGAATACTAGTATTCAAAAAGACAGATTATGCCTGCTGCCATGTAGCTGAAGGCTATTTGTAGCACATTATTTTGCAGCAATTTCATGTGGCTTGGAGGTCTGGGGAATGTAGCATATTGGACAGGTTTTTGCCCTGAAAGAAGCGAAGGAGATTAATGATGATGACGTATCATTTTGCATCTTGATAAATCTCTCTATTATTGAATGTGTATACATATATTATACCAGATTGGACGTTGTCTGTGCCATTTTTATGGCTAAGGATATTTATTATCATTGCAAGTTAACACAGCCAAACTGAAGCAAATTGTCTTTCTCCTCATTCATTCACCATTTCCAAACACTGTCAAAGATTAAAAAAAAAAAAAATGAACACTGTAATGTTCTTTGAAGAAATGATGAAATGTATGTCTATTTTTAGAACTGAGAAATCATATACATCTAGCCACCACAAAACAAACAACCAAGTACAAAATCCCTTTTGCATCAATGACAAGAAATGATAAAAAAAAAAGATAAGTAAAACAGAGGTAATTTATGGCATACACAAATATTCACTTGCAGCAAAGTTCAATTAAATGATTTGGGACATTTGTATAAAATTCAAAATATCCAGAAATATTTGTGAAAGTCCTAATTTTATTTCTTCCACGCGAGTTATTATAATGGAACACAAAAATTTCATTAAAAAAACAAACAAAATAGGAACATGTGAGTATATTTAAAATGGGTAAAGACGTTCAGGTCCGAAATGGGTCAAAAACCAAAGAAAAAACATGCCAAAACAGCCTTAATTAGGGCCTACTGTTGGGGATCAAGTGTTAGAGATGCCATAATTTTGAGGTCTCCATTTTCTATGAAATATATATAGGTTTGGTGATCTATTTAGATTCTGGCTGCCACTAAGTAAGGGCCCTATTTACTGCTGAGTAAACTGGAGCATCCGGGGGATCAAACCCAACACTGTTGCTAGCAGGAGAAGTATTTTTTCTTGAATTATTTTAGATATAAAATGTCTGTAGGGTTAAGAACAATATGGCAGAAAATCGCCTGATGAGCATAAGAGATATATATTTCAGAACATAATATAGGCTCAGACCAATTGCCACCTCCACGTTGAAGACCAGCTGCAGGGGAATTCCAGTGTCCTCTTGTCTTGATGGTGTAACCTGATAGGCTTGTTCTTATCTCCTTGACTTTATCTTCCCACTTGTAGTACAATCTTGCTGCTGCATGCTTGCTCTCCGCCTTTCCTTTCAGTATTTTTTCAGCAAGGTTGAATATGACAAAAGCACGGTAACTGATTCACTCTGTGGAGCCGATATATGAACTCAAACAATTTCTTACACCTCTACACCTCACAGTAGAAGAGGAGCGACTAAGTAAAAAAAAAACAATTTCTTACAATGCGATATAGCTTGAACAAGGGTGATACACATATGAAAGAGTTTCTCAATATCAAATTATTCTAAATGTGCGTGTCCGATGATTTTACACCAAAGAAATAAAACCTGCCTTGAGGTTGAAATATTCCGTGGCGAATAGGTTAAAAAATTCAACTCTAATTTAATTTATTATTAAAGCTCTTCTTTAACTGCACTATGAATACACACTATATCTGAACCTACAGGGCTCAGTAATAATAATCGCACCACTGTTTCCGCAGCCCTCAAGGTTGCGATGGTTCCCACAAAACTACGTCGATGGTAAGACATGATCTTACAATAGATAATGAACAGGAAATACATATGACCGTGTATTAAATACAATTTGAGGTAGATCTTAATTGGCCATTTCTCACACTGGTCTCCCTACCTGTTGTGGTCCCATTCAGAGGTTGTCAGATTGGAGCCATTGCTAATGATGTTTAATGGATTTTAAAAGTTGTTTTAAAGAGGATCAGGTTAGGATATCCAGGTTTCTGATCGAGGCGGGGCAGGTTAAAAACTACAAGAAGAAAGAGATGGGCTGGCTTCTGAGAGCGCAAAAATCTAGCATAGGTACATACAGATGCACACATGCTTCCAAGCACTGGTTTATGCATGGAGAGGTCTTGAATTTTTTTCAGAGAGAGGGAGAGAGAAGAGGGGTGGAAAAGAAGGGGCAAGCGCAAGGATTTGAGAGATAAGAAAAGAAAGAGGAGGGAGGGAAGAATTGACAATCAATCTTCCACGCTATGTGGTGAATCTGCCAGGACAATGATTATATATATTAAAATGTCATAAACAGTTGGGTGCATGGCCCTATTCTTGCTTCCTCAAGGACAGACCCTGGGATGCACACAACCAGAGTAAAAGAAAAGAGGTACACAGAATTGGAACGCTATAACCTGTCACATACGCTGTAATAGCTAACTAAAGAGAGTTGTGTCCAGCGGCGCAACCCTGGATAAATTTTAATCCATAATAAAAAGAAAGACATTTACACCATATAGTGTGGTGCGTGTAGTCTAGTCGACAGTGACCTGGCTTACAGTGTGCCAGGGTTTGAGTTCACGGACGGACAGACAAAAATCTGGTGGTGGTTCGTGCCTGGTACTACTTCTTCTTCGTATGCTGTCAGATGTCAATTTGTATTTTTTCGAAAAAAGCAGCGGTCATCCTGAGGCTGTCGACACTGCCATAGAGCTTGTCTAGTGTTGCCACTGGTGATGGCCACATCTGCTTTCTCCGATCCTTGTATGTCGGGCAGTTTTGCAGCAAATGTTCAGCGGTGTTTTTCCCAGTACCACACGAGCATTCGTCAGTGCCCCCTATCTTCAATTTATTGAATAGGTGGTACCTTAGTCTATTGTGGCCTGTGCGAAGTCTGAAGATCACGACCTGCTCTCTTCTGTTCAACTGGTAATAGGCATCGTTTTTTGTGTAGCCAGTATGTTCTGTTTCCCATTTGGTCATGTATCTAGCTCTAATAAGCCTTTTTGACTCTTCGTAGGTCACACTAGGATCTGGTTGTGGTAGTCTTGCACCTTCTTTTGCCAGTCTGTCTGCCTCCTCATTGCCTTGGATGTTACAGTGGGATGGAACCCACTGTACCACTACTCTTTTTGGTGCGGACTGCTGGCATAGTTGACAGAGTACTGCTCTTAAATCATAAAGTTCCGTATTTTTCTGGCTTTTTAGTGCTGTGACTATGGCCAGGGCATCTGTAAACAGGACTATATGGCTTTCATTTCTTTTGCCTGTCATCATTTCTTCTACTGCAGCCCTCAGTGCTTCTGCCTTCGCTCTCAAATTGCTTGAGAATTTTCCAGTTGCCACTGACAGTGTTATTTTTCTACTATTTGGTAGGCTCAGGAATACCCCAGCCCCTCCGTTCTGTGTTGTGTTTGTTACAGAACCGTCGAAGTATGCATGGGTCCAGTCCATGCTTGGGTAGTTTCTCGTTATGTACCTCGGGGTTATGTCTCTTCTTTCCTTTTCAGTCTGGTTGTTCTTGTTTCCAATACCTGGTATATTTTCTGCCACCTCTGGAAATATATGCTGTCTCCAGGTAGGTTTGCGTACAGTA
Source organism: Ariolimax columbianus (assembly GCA_036924085.1). Taxonomy (NCBI): domain Eukaryota; kingdom Metazoa; phylum Mollusca; class Gastropoda; order Stylommatophora; family Arionidae; genus Ariolimax; species Ariolimax columbianus. The sequence continues at coordinate 70,977,982 of JAVGWX010000010.1, read as the reverse complement.
GGAATGGGCTTTGGTGTTGTTAATGCGTTCATAGGGTCTTCGCTCATCTTTGCTTTGGCTATTTCTGCAAAGTTTCTCCGCTTTAGTTTCCCATTTCCCAAATTATTTAGTCTCTGATGAATTGGATAGTCTGTCAGTCTTCTGAGTTTCTCTGCTTGCTGCTGGGCTCTGCAGTCTCTTCTATCGGTCATGGATTGCAGATTTGTAATCTTTTCAAGTTCTACAATTGGCGTTGACTTCATGCCTCCTGTTATAACTCTCATGGCTTGTATTTGAAGTTTGCTAATTTTGTCAAAGTTCGCCTTTGCTGCTGTTGTCCATGCCGCAATGCCATACTCGAGAACTGGTCTCACTCTTCCAGTGTACAATTTCTTTAGTGTACTTTCGTCTGCTCCCCAGCTTGTGCCAGCAAGTTTCCTCATGATTGCCATTCTTTCTCTGGCTCTCATTCGGTTTCTCTCGATCTGACTTTTCCATGTCATGTGCCAATCAAATGTGACTCCCAGGTAGTTTGGCGCACCTGGTATAACTGCTCCTCCAGTAAACTCAGCTGTAAATGGGTACCTGACATATGAGTTGAGGAAGGTAAAAAAAAAAGAAGCAAATAAGATAACTGGCCACCCCACCTCACATAGGCTGTGTCTTAGTACATGAAGAGTTATCTTCATCCCTGACAGCAATTATTGCCATGTGACTGGCCTTTACCTTTTTACACCTTATAGTAGGAGCCGTGGTAGCATAGAGGTTAGTACACTGATTTCCCAGCTGAGCAATCAGAGTTCAGTCCCCAGTTAGTACGGGATTCTCCCCAACTACAAAATGTCTCCCGGGGTCCACCTATCATACAAAATGTCTCCTGGGGTCCACCTATCATACAAAATGTCTCCCAGGGTCCACCTATCATACAAAATGTCTCCTGGGGTCCACCTATCATACAAAATGTCTCCTGGGGTCCACCTATCATACAAAATGTCTCCTGGGGTCCACCTATCATACAAAATGTCTCCCGGGGTCCACCTATCCTACAAAATTTCTCCCGGGGTCCACCTATCATAAAAATTTGTCACCAGAATAACCTGGAAAAGTAAAGTCAGTCATTCAAAAGGCAGAAAATGTTTTAAATGGGTGGATAACATCAGGAGATGGACTGGAAAAAGCCTGTCAGATTCCACCATTACGGCAAGAGATAAGAGTACACTGGAGATCTATTGCAGCCGACCTTCAATGCGAAGACGGCACTTGAACTGAACTGAAAGTCAGTCTGTATAATGTACCGTTGATCAAGTAAAATACGGGTCTAAGACCATTTTCCTAATATGTCACACCGAAGTGAAATTGAGATCTTTATTTTACTCCTTATTGTAGAAGAGGTGCGAGCAAGGTCAAGGAAGCACCAAAAACTGACAACCCTCTGCATCGGTACCAATACAAAAAACTAAGTACCCCTACCAAATAGCCAGAATGTTACAACTATGCATTGTAGATTCATGAAGATGGTACGATTAACTTGACTATGTGTGTCATGATCATGGGAATATCAATGCTGGCAGTAAGATACAGAATGCTACTAGTCACAACAAATGTTAAGACATAAGGCAAGTTTGTTGGTTGTGCTGTCTTAGACAAGTAGCCCAACTTTGGTGGGTTAATGGTGTGCTCGGATATTAAACTTTTGCACTAGATTCAAGATGCCTGTTGATCTTTCAGAACTTCATTTTTCTCACGTCATGGAATAACCATATGACAGTTCTATCAGGGGTTAGCAGCCTGTTTCTTCTTCATGACCACAAGGAAAGCTTTACTAGTAGTCTTTTATTAGAACATGATTCTTCTTACTCCTCTTCTACAATTCACTGCAAAGAAGAGTATTATTTCTTCTATTTCTTCTTCTGAAGCCTCATGGAACAAACTTATACAAACAGCTCAATCATATTCTGTTTCTTCTTCTTCTTCTGAGCCTCATGGAACAAACTTATACAAACAGCTCTATCATATTCTATTTCTCCTTCTAAACCTCGGGGAACAAACTGTTAAAGAGTTCTATTGGATTATGTTTTCTCTTTTCTCCCTTGTATTATATGAGAGTGATTTAAATATATTCCTTTCAAACCCAGCAAGGTACAACAGCCTTAACGTGGTCTGAAATCAGGACATACCTTTTCAAATGTGGGGGTCTGGTTGGAGAATGTTAAGACGGAAAATTGTATGTTATAATCGTAATGTTTTACAATAATTTTGGATCAAATCAGCCTTTGGCCAGCCCTGAGTGCAATGCTATTTCCTTCTACATATGAGAGGTGACACAGCCCATTTTAAGAACACACATGTTCTTTGCCTCAATTAAGTACGTATATGTGCAATGCTCTCCGAACACAGGGACAAAACCAAGTTTTCATTCTAACTGCAGATCTCATCTCCCCCTGAACTCATTAAAAAAATGGTATGAGCAGATAAGTGCTATACTTGCACACATATTTCATTTTTCAAATGGAACAAGGTTTCTTCTAGAACCTTCAGACTGTTCTATAGTCGAACCAATACTCTAATCTTTGATAACCCCCACTTCATCAGCTACTGCCGTCTCATAGTTTTAATAATTAATATAACAAATTTAATTAAATACTACTAGAGACAAAATAACCATTTGATCTAAATCACCTGAAAAGACAAAACATCTACCAGATGCAAGCATATTCACAGTTAAACAGTTATATCAACAACATTGTATATACAACATAACAAATGATTGACAGATCAAACCCACAGAATAGATACCATCTCAAAGCAGTCTTTACATTCACAAGCCCTCCAGAGAAAACATTACACACAAAGAAAATAGTATCATAAACAAAGAAAAATAACTTTAAAAAGGTTTTTAAATGAAAACTTGCCAAGAATAAATTCACATGAATTGTCAAGACTTTTAAACGAAATGTTAAATGACATTCGCATACAGTTTCTACATAATTTTAGATTCATAAGAAATGAGTCATATATCTCAAAGTTAAACACAGTGCATCTTACCTTCACAAGAACCGGGTCCAACAAAGTTGAACACAGTGCATCTAGCTTTACATGAACCGGGTCCAACAAAGTTGAACACAGTGCATTTAGCTTTACATGAGCCGGGTCCAACAAAGTTAAACACAGTGCATCTTACCTTCACAAGAACCAGATTAAATAAAGTTAAACACGGTGCATCTAGCTATACATGAACCGATTCAATAAAGTTCAACACGGTGCATCTAGCTTTACATGAACCAGATTCAATAAAGTTAAACACGGTAGATTTAGCTATACCTGAACCAGGTCTAACAAAGTTTAACATGATGCAGCTAGCGTTTCATGAACCGGGTTGAACAAAGTTAAACACAGTGCAGCTAGCGTTTCATGAACCGGGTTGAACAAAGTTAAACACAGCGCAGCTAGCTTTTTATGAACCGGGTTGAACAGTTAACACGGTGCAGCTGCTAGTTTTTTTCATGAATCTGGTTGAACAAAGTTAAACACGGTGCAGCTAGCTTTTTATGAATCCGTAAAGTGCATATAGCTTTACAAGAACCGTTCCCAATACCTCAACGCAAACAGTGTCACTCTTCATTGGAGTTATATCACAGCCAACATACAAACACAAAGCAGCCATAAAGAGAGACACCTCAAGAACAGCCTTTGCCAGTAATAAAAACGATATCTCAATCTGTAGCCCTAGTGTACAGATTCAGTGGGGGTACTTCATATTTCATGTTAGGGATAACATACTCATTACAAGTGGATTCGCACTGAGAGACAGAAGGTCGGAGAAATGCATATGAACAGAGGATGAGATTTGGGGAGAGGGGAGAAAGTGTGTCCTGTCTGGAATGATCCAAAGAACACGAAATAGATATACGCTTAGCTGGCTGAGCGGAGTAGGGAGCACGAATGGGAATGTCCCCTGTCCGATGATGATGGTTCTTAGAATCGAGAATAAAAAAAGAAACAGGCTCAAAACGTTGGTATGGTCAAGGTGCTTTCTTAATGGAAGGTTAAATGATCACTTATCCTGCACACTGTATGGTGAATGAATAGGCAAGCAAGCTTTATTACTCTACTTCATAAATCCCAGAAATGGAAGAACACTGTCATGAAATTTTCTTTCAGTTACTGTTTTCTTTAACGAACTCAATAGCCGTAATCAATATAGAAAAAAGACAGTTCAATAACAGAGACTGTCATCAGAGATGAAGTGTTTGAGACTAGGGCCCAGATAGGTTTCTGGGATGCGGTACAACCCGTCCCATTCCTCATCACCTTGTCTTCCCCAACTGTTAAGTTAAATACCAATTTGCAGCTGAATAGACTGGAGCATGTCAAGCAGCAGCACACACACAAAAAAAAAAATTTTTTTGTAAGTAGCACATCTATTCCCATCTACAACACAATGAGGGACAAAATGAGCTTGACTATAATTATCTTGTCCCCAAGCAAAACAAGTGGAGTGAAGGCCAACATAACACTACCAAGGCAATTACAGGACATAAACAATCAAGGATGGTGAGAAGCACATCTTGATTCAGGTAATAGAACATGGATGTGTTGTACCAGGGGTCTCAAACACACTGCCTGCTGGTCATTGAGTCCTAGGCTCTTGGCTTGATTTCATGTGACCCTTTGGTCATTGACTTGATTTCATGTGACCCTTTGGTCATTGACTTAGAGTTCATGTGACCCTTTTTTGTCATTGACTTGATTTAATTTTCCCCTTTGGTCATTGACTTGAGTTCATGTGACCTTTTTTGGTCATCGACTTGATTTCATGTGCCCCTTTGGTCATTGACTTGATTTCATGTGACCCTTTGGTCATTGATTTAGAATTCATGTGACCCTTTTTGGTCATTGACTTAATTTCATGTTGGTCTTGGCTTGAGTTCATGTGACCGTTTTTGGTCATTTGACTTGATTTCATGTTGCTCTTGGCTTGATTTCATGTGCCCCTTTGGTCACTGACTTGATTTCATGTGCCCCTTTGGTCAATGACTTGAATTCATGCATCCCTTTGGTCATTGACTTGATTTCATGTGCCCCTTTGGTCAATGACTTGAATTCATTCATCCCTTTGGTCATTGACTTGATTTCATGTGCCCATTTAGTCATTGACTTTAGTTAATGCATCCCTTTGGTCATTTACTTGAGTCCATGCATCCCTTTAGTCATTGACTAGAGTTCATGCATTCCTTGGACCATAAACTACACCTCATTATCAGGTCATTGTGCCAGTAACTCAGCTACATATAGTCCTGGACTTTTACCTGGACTTCATGTGGTCATAAATTTGACTCCATGTAGCCTTTGGATCACTAACTTGACTTCATGTAGCCTTTGGATCACTAACTTGACTTCATGCAGCCTTTGGATCACTAACTTGACTTCATGTAGCATTTGGACCACTAACTTGACTCCATGTAGCCTTTGTATCACTAACTTGACTCCATGTAGCCTTTGGATCACTAACTTGACTCCATGTAGCCTTTGTATCACTAATATGACTTCATGTAGCCTTTGGATCACTAATTTGACTTCCTGTAGCCTTTGTATCCCTAACTTGACTCCATGCAGCCATTTACTTGACTTAAAATAGCCATTGTACCACTAACTTGACTTCAAGTAGCCCTTATATCATTGGCTCAACTTTCTGTGACCACTAGACCATTTACTTAACTTTGCACATCTCTTGGACATAAACTAGACTTCATTAGGTGGCACTTGTGTCATTAACTAGGCTTTATGTGGTCATTAACTCAACTTCATGTAGTCTAGGATAATTAACTTGACTTCATGTAGTCCTTGGATCATTAATTTGACTTTGCATAGCCTATGGATCAGTTTGACCTCATGTAGACATAATCTTGACTACATATAGCCCTTTGATCATAAATTAAACTTCTTCCATGTGGCTCTTGTGCCATTAAGTGGGTGTCGTGTGGCCATCTTGTCATAAACTAGACTTTTTCCCTATGACTATCAACTCGGCTTCATGCACTCTTGGGTCACTGAACTGACCTCAAGTGGCCCCGGGGCTACTAACTAGATTTCATGTGGTCCTTGAGTATTCAGATAGACTGGACTAGGGTTTAACTAGACTCTACTTTGGTTTGAGTTTGAGACCCAGGGTTGAACACTCCTAACTTTATTTTAAATAATCCTGGGTGATCAAATCAAAACCCAAATACATTCTGAATTTTCTTCATAAAAGCTCTCATCTTCAATTAATTACAACAGTGGTCCCCAACCTTTTCCAGACCACGGACCCCTCGAAGCCAGTGATAAATTCCAACTTGCGTCCTCCTTTATACTCATCGAAGTCAACAATAAATTGCAGCTGCCTTCTTTATCGCCATCGAAGCCAACGATAAACTGAGCTGCCTTCTTTATACTCATCGAAGCAAACAATAAATTGCAGCTGCCTTCTTTATTCCCCATCGAAGCCAACGATAAACTGAGCTGCCTTCTTTATTTACCCAGTCTGAAAATTAAAAATTTAAGATGTGCGCACTAAATCCAAAATTGGTTTACTGGGCCCTCTTGCTGACTACAAGAAATCCATTGACTGCAGACTGGGAACCACTGAATTATAAAGCTCGCACACACACACACACACACATTTGTTAAATAAAAAATGGTTACAACACTAAAAACATGAACAATATTTTTTTGGTTAAAAAAAACAAGGATAATATATGAAGACAACAAGATGGTGTCACAACTGCTTGTAACAACTATAAAACATGTGTGTGATTCGCTTGCCTTTGACGAAGTTAAAAATTCTATAGTGAAGTCAATATTTATTCTATATACTGAGAGGATATCCCAGCACATGAAGAATATAAATAATGATAATATGTACAGATGAAATATGTCAAGTATTATAATATATTTCCTACACATTCATATCGAATAAAGACATTCAGATAAACAGAGGATAGGACATGATGAATTGTGATAACAATTATATGTCAACTTGTAAGGTCTGTCCACATTTTGAGGGTTTTTCCCCCTCATTATTTCTGTTGCGATACTTAGAACCATGGTATTCACGGAGGCATATGCTAGCCAAGGGCTATCCGTATTGGTAGTAAGTATATTTTTTTTTTTTAAACTTTCTGCGGCTTACTAGGCTTTGGGGAAAGGTATAAATTTGGGTAGATTTTTAACTTGAATTTTTTTAGGGCAGCGATCATTAAGCTTATTTCTGTTGGTGTACGGCATTTTATTTTTTCAACGTTCGCCTTATTTCTCTATTCCCCAAGGCAGTATGCATTGCACTATGTTTTTATTTTGCGCCTGTCGACACAGTGCATCGGACTTCATCATGCATTTTATGCAAGGGTCTGCTTCCTCCTGCATTTTCTAATGGTTTGCTTCCCCGTTGTAACGGCCAGTGCTGTGATTAGGAAGAGAACCCAGCACCTTCGGCTTGTGAGCCATGTCACTTAACTACTAGCACATGCCGTCAGCGTGTAAGGATTTATGTTCTACATTTACATTTTGTACTTTAAAAAAAAAATTGTTTTGGGGTATACAATAGATAAATATATGATTACATAATTTGGTGTAAGACTAACTTCAAGGCCATCTGCAACATACGGAACAAGAGAAGACCCTCGGCTAATGTCTGTTGTGAGCCTGGAAACAACCCATGTTACAGCTGCCTGGCCAACAAGGCCCAATCTGGTGTGCCTGTTGAGAAGTCTTTCGTTGCACAACAGCTAGCGGAAGGGCAGGCCCACTTCAGTACACTTTGGAAGATTGAAAAATATTGTCTCAAGAGTGAAGTAACTTGGAAGATGAAGATAGCAGTAACAGTAGCCTCTTTTTTCATGGAATCCAGGCATTAGTGAAGCATAGAACATCGTAGGGATTATCTTGAAAAATAACTAAGTGTTTCATTCCAATTTGTGTATATTTTGTTAAAAATTAAAAACAACATTGAAGTTTCTTTTGTACTCCCCCCTGTATTATGACATCATACGGCCGAACAAAATGTGATTGTCTGACTTAGTTCATTATTTTTTTTTCTGGGAGTTCCATCTGTCTTACCTTGACACAAGATGCTCACCTTTCTTCTATTTAACCATATTACAAGGGTCTCAATTCTCACTTTCTACCATAAAGTAAAATTAATTAATAAATGAAAAAAATATTCTAGTATGACATTCACACAGCTTGTGTGGATCTCAGCCCTATACAGCTTGTATCGCTCGGCACTGGCCGTCGAAAATCTAAAAGTGGCCGCTCGTCTCAACCAAAATGAGCCTATGACATGCATTTGTGTTTTGTGATTTAGTTTGAAGAATTTAATTTTGTGACGGCTCTACACGGCGGTTGCGTCAGTGCATGAACAATTGAGGCTTAACTGTACGATTTTTCCGGAAGGTCGATTCTAACGATGTGTTCGTTAGTCTATTATTGTTCATGTATACATTTCCCACCCCCACCAAAAGTGGCACTATCTGCGAATAGGGCGAAGGGCATCAATCTCATGCATGAGCCAATCTCATAAAATTCAGTCTTGTTCACTGGACCGTAGAAATTCAACACAAGGTAACCTAAATACTATTACAACATGCGGATGACCAAGCCAGGATAATTGGAGAGAAAAGCACCAAAAAAATGAACAAACAAACTCGATGACCAAGCCAGGATAATTGGAGAGAAAAGCACCAAAACAATGAACAAACAAACTCAAATGGAAAACCCCAACATGTTTCCATGGACACAAGTTCAATAGTAGACTAGTGTGAAATCCAGTTAAATCCGTGACATGGTAGCATCCATAATGGACACAAGAGCAAAATTATACCAAGGACCTGTTAGGTGTTATCTTTGCTGCTCTTAGTAACTTAAATGAGGTAAAACAAAACAGGGCACAACTATGCTTTTGGGCAAAAACTGAGGAAAACTTTACAAGTTGACAAGTGTAAATTTTGCCACTGCACATCACAGCTAGTTAGTTACCTCTCATGACAAAAAGTTTAATACTGTATTTCTGCTGGCTTGTATAGATGTTTTAAATGGAATAATGGATTTTCAGAATGGGAGAAGTAAATGACAATTATATTTATAAATGATAGAATAGTAAAAATAAAATGTCTTAAGAGATACAATGGTATGGGACTTTTCAGCAGTTCTTACTTAATAATGCTTTATGATTGATTCTGGTGCTAATTACTCATTTATAATGTCCCTTGCTAATTTCTTGAACGGTAAATTTATAATGTCAGTTAATTAAAGGTTTTTCTATGTCAACTACCAATGTCTATTGTCATTAAATGATTTCTTGTATAGTATATCACTTGTTTGTTCTAATCACTAATTTCAACTATATCCTACATTGATTAATCTACATATAATACTGCATACGAATGCACAAAATAAATGCAGGGTGCATGTGTGTGTGTGTGTGTATATGGATACACAAACACACAAGGTGAGTAGGAAAAAAAAAAGAGCCAATTCAAATTCATCATAAAATAGTTTATTAGTCGACAAAATGTAAAGAAATTTGTACAGTTGTAGTTGCTTCCTTTCCTTTTTTATTGCCCACATTTACATGATTTTTGATAATACCATCATTAGATCAGACTTCTCCAAAATGGTGTTCACTCCAGAAGAAATACATTTTTCTTGGATGTAAGACTTTGGTCACCAAACAGTCCCAACCTAAATACTTTTGACTATGCAAACTAAATCTGTGGTCTAATGGTTAAAAAAGTGTATCGCTCGAAGACTTCACTGAGTTAGAACAACGAATTTTGGACGTTTATAAGGGTCGATGATGTGGCACAGCGAACAAGCTTACAGCAACTCACAGCTGGATACTTGCAGCCAACCATAGCTGACCAAAACACTATTCCCCTTCCAAATAGATTGCACTATTTTAGTATGGCTACGGGAATTGAAATTGCAGTGGGAAGGCAAACCCAGTACTCAAAAAGACCAGCTGAAACCAGATGTGCTGAGCCGAATGGTGCAGATATTGCAGCCCCATATAAACTGTGATGTCTTTTTTCAGAAAAAATACAGAAGATGCAATCACCCAATATTGCAAGTGTCTCAGGACTTAGTGTTCCAGCAAAAGAAGGGATACTTTGAACACAAAATGAATTACCCAACAACAAAGCAATATCTTTGCTGGCCAATTATTATTGTACAACTGTACACACTTCCATTAAATTTTGTTGACATAATAAATTTATGATGAATTTATATTCACTCCTTTAATTTCCTACTCACTCTATATATATATATATATATATATATATATATATATATATATGCACACACACAAAGATATGTATACATGTTTTTCTCATTCAAGGAGAAGAAAGTCAGAAGCTTTCATTACAGATTGTCTCGTCCCGCGACACATCGTGTATGTGCTCATGTAGACATGTTTTCTGTAGCACTGTGTTTTACATAATGAGGAAGGTTGTCAATCCCATGCACAACCTTACTTAGTCCCTTTAACCTTTTTCCTGGGCATGCACATTAGGGTGCAGCGGTTTTAATTTTTCATCCTCAGTAAGGTACACTGGTACAATAGTTCTGCATAATTGCACTTCACTTTCTATGTGAAGGAAATAAATGCTACATCCTTGCATTCAATTTAATATCTTTGTTCTTAACAAATGTATCTGTTCATTCTTATATTTAAATGTTCTGTTAGTTTTCAAGATAGTGTGTGTGAGAAACCTTGAGAGAGAGTGAGGGAAAGATACCACAGGAGATAGAGGCCAACAATACAGCCAGATTGCACGCAACTCTACATAAGTGATTATGCAATGTCTAACTATCTTAATACATATTTTTCTTGTAAATTATTAATAATTTATGTTATTTATAAGTCAGCTTTGATATCTTTCCTCATTTCATTTCTTGTCATTATTCCTGAGCTGATATAGTGCTATTAATTATTATTGACTGTCTGTTCCCTGCAGCCTGAAAGGCGAGCAAAGAAAAGTAGCCTGCAAGATATGCTACAAGAGACAAGTGTATCGGACTGGTCCTGTAGAAACTGTACGCCAAATAAAAATAAATGAAGGCCTCTATACCTCTACGGTAGAAGAACAGTAACCAAGTCCAAAAAAAAAGTATAGTAAATTGCTTATTTAACTCTTCAGTCTGACTTAATTGATTTGATCCGTGTCTTAACCCTTTACAGCCCAGTCTAACTTTTAGATTTAAGTCTTAAGACAAAAATCTAATCAGTTAGGCTGGACTGTAAAGGGTACATCATGTACAAATGAGTGTTATCAGATATGTGCTTTAGTCTATTCTCATGCTAGCATCATGTCATGATTTCAATACGATGAAAATGGTACTGATGGTAATAAAAAAAGTGATAACATTCTTACCAATAATTTTAAATTATTTGTAAAAATCTAAACATCAAGCAACACAACAGCACAATTAACATGGTTCACCAAACAACTTCAATAATTTAATGGCTGTCTTGCTGAGAGTTTTTTTTTGCCATTTTGTGTGTGCCGGTTTTACAACAATTAAACACTTTATTCTGGTGAATGCCATGGCCACAATCGTCACAGATTAACCTTGGTTATCATTCAAACATTATGGGTATTCAGGAGGCCTAAAGGCATGAAATGCTGCCATTATTAAGTCTAAGACAGACACAATAAATGGTTAGTCTAATACAGTGCCACTCAAATTCCGAGCACCAACCGCAGCATTAGTGTCAGTTCAATGACCACCCTCTGCTGGTCCATGGTGAGCGATCAAAGCAAAATAGAGTATACATTATTCTAAAATATTATATTGTACCCAAATTTTAAAAATGATTTTCTATTTCAGTATTTCATTTAAATGCGTATTAATGATTTTAAGTTGATATCCTTTTAATATTAATGCATTGGAGCTATAAATAATCAATGAAAACCCTCCAACTCCCTGTGAAGTATAGGCCTTCAACAAGTCTTTCTGTCATTTATCACCATTTCCAGCTCTGTTCCCGTCTTTCCTGCAAGTTTGTTTTGACTTTCCTTCTCCATGAGCGATTAGGTCTGTCTCTGCTTCTTCTGTTTTGAGTATTCCAGAACTGTGACTGCCTTCCTTACTTCTAGTCCCTGGCATATGTCTGGTTCTATATTAGTGACTTTATCATACCATTTCATCACCTGAATTTGATGTAAGCATCTATTGATGAAAGCTTGTATCTTCCCACATAACAGGACAGACTGGAAGGTAGTTGAAGATCTGTATTTTTGTGGTGGACTTCTAATTCTTTCAATTTCTACAAATTCACATAAGTAATAAACACTTTAAATAATACAAAAAAATAATTGTTAAAATACCTGACATGTTATCAATCACTCACAATGCCAGTCCCTGGGTAAAACTGAACAAAATATACCAGCCCATCTTACAATAAAGTTTGAGCAGCACTGTTCTAGTATCTGTAATTATCCTGTGGTAACCTTGGCACTTAATAGAGAGGAAAGAGTTAAGTCCACTGCAGCCTACTATGCATGTCACAATAGCTAACTTACTGTCTGTAATTTCCAGAGAGACACTTTCCTGGGGAGAAAGACCCCTGTATCCTACTGTACTGGAAAACCCTTTGACCAACAGCTATTATTAGCTTGCATGGCATCCAGCAGTTAATCAGAAAGTAGCTTCATTGATGTCACCAAAAGCTGATTAGACAAATCATGTAGCCAGTATGTATGTATGTATGTATGTATGTATGTATGTATGTATGTATGTATAAGTTATAATAACTTATATATATATATATATATTTATATGCGTGTCTGTGCTTTGACAAGGAATCAGAATCTGATCTTCCAAACAATCCTAATAGGCCTCGTATGAAGGAACTGTACTTGATTCTCCTAATGACTACATGATTTTTCTAATCAGCTTGTGGAGACACTAAGACTTCTACCACCCCATGTACACACATCAGAAAAAGAAATGATCAGGAGGAATCTTCAACAAAACAACAACAATTAGTCCCACATTCAAGCCCATGGCCTGAACATAACACGTGTCCGTCCTTGCTACAGGTCAGCAACATTATTATAAATAATCCCAGATAGTGTCATATAAGTAAGTACACAGTCACTTTCAGAATCACTTCAACATCTTAATATGAAAAATCTTGCACGCAAGCATTAAATAATTCCAACAATAATCAAAAGTATTTGTTAAAAGTTCCTAAGTATAATACAACAACCCATTCAAATATCTAGTGTAGCATAGTGCAAGCAGCGAACATTTCTGATTACAGTTCCTGAAGACACTTTCCTGGCTGGCATAACAGGCAACTGTTTTGTAACTGCACAAAGCTGGTCAGTTATCACTCCGGCCATCTTTGTGATATGAAAACCTCTGCGCTTGATAAAATAATGAACTCATTTTAAAAAAAAATTTGTTTTAAAATCTGTCTATGTGTAAGTTAAAGATAGTCCCATAGCAGACACTGCCATTGGGGATGAAGTGCTTGAGACTTTATCGTACTAAGCAACGGATTTGTGAGGTCAGGTGGCCAGTTCCCTCCCTTGCTGTCTGTTTCTTCCCTAGCCATCAGCCAGGTACTAATTTATATCTGGATCATCGGTGTTGAGTTGCCAGTAGCAGAAATTGAACCCCATGCCTTTTCCGTGAAAAGCGAGTGCTCTACCACTGTGTTAATAAGCCGCTCTGTGTAAGGGAGGATGAAAGCGGTAACATAGCTGACACTGCTGTTGGGGATGAAGTGTTAAGAGACTTACTGCACAAGGCCTTTTTATTTTTAATGAGGTGGGTTAGGCAGTACCTTTCCTCTCTCCATTTCCATCCCAAACAGTAAGTCAGGTACCCATTTATAGCTGGGCTGACTGGAGCATGTTGATAACAGGGAAACAAACTCTCTACCACCTAGTCTCTGTATTTCTATAAAAACAACATTTGAAAGAGTCTCTAAGCTGTGCAGGTTTTGCTTATGTTTCTCGGGCTGCCGTTTGTATTGTTCAGGCCCAAAACTGGAGAAAAAGTATGTAACGCTAGATAGAAAAGAAAAAAACCAGGCCCTAATCTTGAGAATGGCATCCTAACAGCACGGCCGTGAGTTCCTCTGGGACACTACATCAACGAAGATAATCTATTTTCAGAGATGTACAATTTTTCATTTAAATATTTAATCAATTTTTATGTGTCAATTATCATTATAAAACTTTTTTATTGTCTAACTCACAGGTTCACAGTCACGACCTCATTTTATAGAATATTATTTGTGACCACGATACACTTAAAAAAGACTTTTAAAAGGGTAAAAGAAAACACATCAAAAATAGATTTTCCGGTTCAATATAATTTTAACTTATGACATATTTAATGCGATGATTGAAATTGTAATTCGAGCTTCAAAATTCTCGGTTGAGTTTTTGTTAATGCCAACCTCATATCATTCTCAATTTGTTCCTCGTTTTGGTTTTCAAATTAAGAAGCGTTGAAAATCCACCCTCACAGAAATATGCAGAAGCAAAGGGGAGTGTGACTCAAAACGCAAGCATGGGGTTATTTGGGTATGGAATGACACACCAGAATTGAGTCAGCAATTTTTTATGAACACAGTATTAAGCAATAGACTTATCTGATTTTTGACAGAAACATGGTTTATTATATTTTGCGATATTCGGATGCGTAAACAAATCTCTGTATGGGACAGGACCGCATCATTTTTTTTGTTTCCCAAAAACTGCTTATTTAAACACTTTGGGGTCTCCTGACTATGGGTTGCTTCAGTGTATCCACTGGGGACATAAAGTATAACACTACTCATATCTGTATGGGTTATATTCTATATTTTAAAATTATGATATTCAAAACTGAAAATTGCTTTAAAATTAATATTATTGTACTTTACTGTTTCAGCCGGAGACCCCACAGAAAATCCTTTGCAACCATTTTTGGGTGTTGCGACCCATAGGTTGGGAACCACATGGTGTAACTTTACCATTTGTGGTTGTTGCAAAGATTTAATTATCAAGCTTAGAGGTTTTCAGTTCAATTGAATGACGTGCGGAGCATGCCATTTTCAGTAAAGCTACTCAACTGTCCTAAAGTCAATTCTTGGTTGACAGAAGGTGTTCTTAAATAGAATTGTAGTGTTCCACAAACTTATTAAAGCGATCAATCACTGATCCAGAATGTAATGACAAAGTCCACAAAGGAAACAGCCGTTTAAAAAAATCAAGACATAATTTTATTCATAAAAAACAATTTCCTGTTTTCATATTTTACAATTAGTTATGCGGACACTGGAATATAAAATACACACATATACTGCCTTCAGTCAAAGCAATGCCATTTGTAGTCCAGAGAATGTTGGTGGTGATAGGGGGTGAGGAGGTGTGATGTGTGTGTGCGTCCCAAATTGTTCTCATTTTGCCCACCACACAGAATACAATAGCACTCTTGGACCTAGAAAGTTCCACAGGAAAAAACACTGGCATTTGACATTGAAACTTTGAAAGGATAAATGTCACCATTTGTATAGCTGAAAACCATCAGTTAGGATGGTTGCTCACGTTATTATTCAACATCTGTCCATTCCGGGCTTGATTTGGCATAACAAAGATCAATCGAAGATCTGCAATAAAAAGGCAGATCAATGTAAAACTTACAACAAAACAGTATGTACAATTTAACCCATCAAAAATATTTTAAAATTTTCAAATAGGAAGCAAACATTTTGAATGATTTGAAAGGCAAATACTTAATTATATGCAAGGGAAATTGATGTTAATAAATTTGGTAAATAATATATTGAGAAAACATTTACAATTGCATTTTATCTTGATAGTCTCTAGAACTATTTGGTGAAAGATAAACCATGTTGTCTAGCCACCAATGCTCAATTTTATGCACAGCAAAAAAAATGTTGTCTAGTACAAATTGCTGTATTACAATGCAAAATTTGTTTGATTCTTTTTTACACAATAATAAAAATAGTATACCGCTAATAGTAGATGCATAAATTTAACATTTTTTTTTAATTATCTGAAAAGAAATATTGCATTTTGTATGAAGGCTTTAAAAAAATGTAGAGTTTAAAATGTAAATACAGTTTTTTTATCCAGATGCGCAAAGTTGCACACAAACTGTTGGGGTTCATACAAATTTTTCTTACAGCTTATTTAAGCAATGGACAAATAAATAAATATGTGCTAAGATTTTATATGCTTTATTTAAAACAAAATAGTCCATTCTCTTTATTTTGTTTTAAATACTGGGAGTCTCTATGTACATTTTGAAAAATGCAAACTGTGCACATCTCACTTAAAATAAAGGATACTCTACATCAACAAAGTTATAAGTATAACATATACAATCTGTGAAATATGCATGTTTAATTAATGTCTATGTGCAACTTTAAAACTATTTATATTTGATTAATAACATTTGTTTTTATTTGTCTTTTGACGAGCGATTATAACAGCAGTCTCTTAGTCTGAAGACATGGGGTTTAACTCTGCGCTAATTTCTTGGTTTTTTTTAACACTGGGTGTGAAGAAAATCTAGCCTGCACATTGCATGGTGACTGTCAGAGGAAGCAGCCAATATTTTATTAGTTTGATCTACAAATCCCACTGTAAATCCTAGCAATGTAGAAAATGGCTAAATAGTTTTTAAAAAATGATCTAGCGGGGGTTAAGGGGGCAGCATATAAATCCTGTAGTGTCCAGTTTGGTAGGATTTTTCTTGGTGCGATCGCCCATCCATGTACGGAAAATAATGGCCATCTACTGTACTGCACACAAATGGGTTTGGCAGCTGTACGAGTGACGTCCTGAAAATGGATATGCTACTTAACTTTAGCTTGCGCTAGGATGCCACCATAATAGGTGAGAAAGCATTCATTCTGTGTATTATTGTACGCATGGCGTAAGCATATTTTACACAAGCTATGAATCCTTCAAGGAGGGGTCTCAAACACATAATACCCTGCATGCCACACAAGAACAAGCTGTATGCCTCAATGGCTGCAGATCATTATTAACTATCATCTACCATAACACATTGCAGAGACTGGGTATCAAGATACTGAACAGCGCATGAGCTGCAGCAGTCAATGACCCAGAGCTGCCAAGACCCATCTACACCTCCACGCAGTGATCCTGGATAACAGGCTGCAAACAGAGCAAACATTAAGGAGAAGGGATCGAAAAGAGAAGGCTAACCCGGTACTCTAACATGCCTCTTGAAGTCGGATGTGTCGGACTGAAAGGTGCAAATATTGCAGTCAAGTTGTAAATTACGACAACATCCTGCTGCTTGCAAATCCCTTTTCAGGGCTTAGTAGCAAAAAATTGAGAATGAACAAAGAAGTTGCAAACTGAGTGAGAAATAAAGAAACCAGACAAGGTAAAGTCGGGTGAAACATATTTATCAATTTTTTCTACTGGAAACAGGCTAAGGCACAGAAGTCTGGTCAACAAGGTGGGGATTGACACAGTAATCCCCATAGCAGTGAACTTACTAAAGAGTTCCACAATCCACTACAGCTCCCCTTTGAAAGTATGTCTAAGGGATGTAAGAACAGCCACTGTAACCCGCTACCAAAGAAATATCGTTAACAACTCAGCACAAGCAGCTTCAAACAACTGTAACCCAGCTCTGGTTCATGACATTTATTTTTCTCTTCCGTGGTTCTTTGCCAAGTTATAATTCACATATGACAAGAATGTCTCAACATCTATCCATTGCGCAAGCCTATAATATCAGACAGCAGGACTTCACAGTAGGAGGAATACCAAGAAATATATGGATTGACTGTGTTATAGAAACACTACAGAGATGGCTCACAAGAAAAGTGTGCACCTCTTTGTGACCTCACCTAAGTGCTAAAATGATGTGATGATAATTACACACTGTAAAGATAACGCACTGTGGGCCGCATGATCTAGGTAGTCAGGCTGTGTGTTTGAGATCACCCCCTTAAAAATTAACACTGAAAACCACTCTAATGATAATCAACCTCTATTAAAAAGATTTCCCTGCACAAATTAAAATTGCCTCTGACATTTTTTGGACTTTATATATCAATAATTACAAATTTTGCTTTTGATCCAAAATTGAATTTCTTTTTTATGTTTCCTAAAAACTGTTGACTTTGTACACATATTTCAGCAGTACTGTATTTCACATATTCAATTTCAAATGATTGCTAATATGGTGTTTTTTGTTTTTGTTTTTAAATGTTCTATAATAAAGTGCACATGTGAGACGACCTAGTTACTGTATCAGCAAATAAAATAGGTAATTATGGTGTTTCATTGCCGAGTATGTATACTTATATCTATATATCAATCTATCTATATATTTGTCACTGATCATTATATAACACATGAATGTTTGCATGCAACAAACTAACATTGAAAGCCATTAAACATTTATACAAATGTATAACTTCACATGAAAACATATACACTATCACTATTTATAAAGCTTGTTTAATGCAAAACAAATATGAAATTTTTAATACTTCTATTATTATTTCTTCTCAATATTGCCGAATAAGCCCAGCAATTTTATATTACAATTATTAATTATATTTTCTATGTATTCAAGCTTTTAACTATCATTGCATTATCCTTCTGAACTGAAAAGAAATTATTTCAGTATAGGTTTGAAATGCTCCCTCACTTACTATAAAACAAAGCATTCAGCAATACATTTACACAAGAAAACATCTACTTGACTGGTCATGACAAGATAACAATAATTTAGCCCATTGGTTTCTAAATTATGGTCTGTAGCGGAGTTCTTGGTGGGGATGTGGCAGTATAATTAAATAATAATAATTATAATATATATATATGAGACTCAGTGTGTTATGATATTAGAGAACCAATGGGGTATTCAGATGTCATTCAGGCTGTACAATACACCAAATTACACCTACCCAGTGCATTGGAGTGGATTTATAGCACATGTACTCAAGATTGCTCATACTCAAATACGACTGTAGTCAAGACTACACTACCTGTACCAAGGCTACACTACCTGTGCTCAAGGCTACACTACCTGTACCCAAGGCTACATGTACTCTAGGCTACCTGAACCCAAGGCTACATGTACTCTAGGCTACCTGTACCCAAGGCTACACTACCTGTACCCAAGGCTACACTACCTGTACCCAAGGCTACACTACCTGAACCCAAGGCTACACTACCTGAACCCAAGGCTACATGTACTCTAGGCTACACTACCTGTACCCAAGGCTACACTACCTGTACCCAAGGCTACACTACCTGTACCCAAGGCTACATGTACTCTAGGCTACCTGTACCCAGGACAATAATAAATGTTTTTAAAAAAACATTCTAACAGCTACAATATACTTGTGACAAAAAAATGTGAGTTAGGTATACAGCTATAGCTAGGTAAACTGAAGCATTACTCAGGTAGACACAGGCAGGACATGACTAAATTTAAGCACTTGGATTTACTTAGATAGACATGCTTCTGACACGTGCTCCAGTTTACCAAGCTCTTAAAGTGGTTCCCAGCAACCTTATCTCATTAGCTTGAATACTTTCCATGATAAAATCTCAAACATGTAATTTTTGCTGACAGAACCTACTATAGAACACCATTAGCAAGTGTTTACCCACCACCCCATGAGGATAAAATCATAGGGCAGTGATTCCCTGGTCCAGTAGCGGACCCGAGAACAAAATAAATATGACCGGTTTGGATTAGTTATCCCAGAAACGGAGTCGGATCATAGAATAGCAACTATAGATTTTTAAATTATATTTTAATTTGAATATTTACTTTCACATAATTTAAAAAAATAATTCACCATTCGCAATGTGTTGACAATTTATTTTGTTTACTTTTGGTGATTAAACATCATTTATTAATGTGGTGGAGCGGATAGCTTAGTCGACAGTGAGCTGACTTGCTAGACTGGGATTACAGCGTGCCAGGATTCAAGATCACGGACAGACATACAAAAATGTGGGCTGTGGTTCATGCCTGGTACAACCGCTCCTATAGTCGACCCTTTTGTAAATGGGTACCTGATGTATGAGTTGGGGAAGGTAAAAACAGCAAGGAAGGGAACTAGCTGGAAAGGAGCTAAGGCTGTGGCTTAGTCCATGAAGAGTTATCTTCAACCCCGACGGCAATTGTTTCTATGGGACTGTCAATTTAATTTATGTGAAATGGGTACGGTCAAATACTTGAAATGAATGATTTTCCTGTCTGCTCCAACTGAAGCACAGGGTCACCATTACAACTGGCTCCCTTACAAGAGGAGTGTATCTGAGAATGTGCAGTGGTGGTTTCATAGCAATGGTTTTACATGATGAGGTTGTTAGGGTGGGAGGAGAGGGAAGAGAAGGGCGTGTGGTGGTGGAAATTTCTGGTTCAGGGAGAAGAGTATGTGTGTGGGTGGTGGGGGAGGAGAGAGTTGTGGTGGTGGTGGGGGAGGAAAGAGTTGTGGTGGTGGGGGAGGAAAGAGTTGTTGTGGTGGGGGATGAAAGAGTTGTTGTGGTGGGGGATGAAAGAGTTGTTGTGGTGGGGGAGGAAAGAGTTGTGGTGGTGGGAGAGGAAAGAGTTGTAGTGGTGGGGGAGGAAAGAGTTGTTGTGGTGGGAGAGGAAAGAGTTGTGGTGGTGGGAGAGGAAAGAGTTGTGGTGGTGGGGGAGGAAAGAGATGTGGTGGTGGGGGAGGAAAAAGATGTGGTGGTGGGGGAGGAAATAGTTGTAGTGGTGGGGGAGGAAAGAGTTGTTGTGGTGGGAGAAGAAAGAGTTGTGGTGGTGGGGGAGGAAAGAGATGTGGTGGTAGGGGAGGAAATAGTTGTAGTGGTGGGGGAGGAAAGAGATGTGGTGGTGGGGGAGGAAATAGTTGTAGTGGTGGGGGAGGAAAGAGATGTGGTGGTGCGAGAGGAAAGAGTTGTGGTAGGGGAAGAGTTGTGCTGGGGGGAGAGTATGTGTGTGTGTGGAGAATAGATTGGTGGGTGGGGTATTTTGGTGTGTAGGTTTGTGATTGGGGGAGAGTTTGGAGGGCAGGAAGAAGGGTGTTTGTGGTGTAGTGGCAGGTTTGTTTTTGTTTTGTTTTTTTGGTTGTGGGTCTATAGTTTGTGTTGGGTTGGGGATGTGATCTGAAAGAGATTGAAAACCACCAACTACACATAATAATAAAACATTGTAATGGGACCAAGCAGTTGCTACTCATCTAATACCAGGACCTGCAGGAGGAGCACAGAATGGTACTCCAACTTGCCAGGGATGTTATAAGAGGCAACTAAGGAGGGTTGAACATACTTCATCTGGTAGAAACTATACGATGTGAGATAAGGAAAAGAGAGATGGGGGCAAAAGTCTCATAGCAGACATTGCAGTTAGAGATGAAGTGTTAGAGACTTCTTTTTACGAAGCCACATCTGGTTTATTAGGTTTGGGTAGCAGTTACCTTCTCTTTGCCTTTCCTTTCCTAACATACATTTTCTCCCTCCCAGCATTATGTCCTATGGGACTATTAACATGCTCACAGACTAATGTAGAATCTCTGGACAGAAGTGCAGAACAATGCCCTGTGCCTTATTAGTGGAGCAATAACCAAAGTTCACCCCAATAGACATCTTGTAGAAAAAATGGCAACAAAAGCAGAGAATAAAACAAAATTTAGTCCTCCACCATGTCAGCGAGATTAAAGATGTCACCTCCAAGACAAAACACCAGAAACACAGAGAGTACCAAAAAAATGTACCACCACACACGTCTAAAAAAAAAACAGAAAATAAAACAAAACTAACAAATACAACAAGTAGTTTGAATCAGTAAGTCGTACTAGAGCATCACAGTGAACAATTGACGCCCATCCAGAAGAATGGATACTTGTCTATACAGATGACTCTGCTTTAAAGGCCACCCTTAAAGCGGGAGATGGAGTCTACATAGTGTATCGAGACAGACCATCTTGAGAACTGTATTTGATGCATCCACAAAAAAGCCCAAAGAATCGTAGTATTTACAGATTTACAGACTCATTATCTGCCCTTCAAGCTCTGGAAGACGGTGGTAATTGTAAGCCTGAACTTACCCAAATATCCCTAGATGCCATCAACCAACTTATTACACCCCATAAAGTCAGAATAGTCATGCAATGGATTCCTGGTCACTCAAATACACCTGGCAATGACAAGGCAGACAGACTGGCTAAGACGAGATTAAGTCAAGAACAACAATACACACCAACAACCCTACAGACAGCCAAACTACTGAAGACTGAAAAAGAGGCTTGGCTGAATAGATGGGCAAGGGGGAATACTGGGAAACAAATCTACAAACATATGGCCATCCCAAATCCCAAAGACATCATCAACCTCCTGAAAAGGAGAGATCAAAGCACCATTTTCCAACTTCGCACTCAACACATACAACATGAACAGAATCCAACCAGGTAACATACTTCATGGTGCTGGCTGAGCACACATCCATTTGAAACCGGTGAAAACCATCTTTTTGAATGTCCTACACTTTTCAGTGTTAGGAAAGAACTACTTCCTACGAGTTCAGACAAATGGAACATTTTGTGCAGAACTAAACAACAGCTTGAAGAATTGAGATGTTAGTCCAGTCAGGCAAAACAAAACAATCAGGACGTCGCATCAGGGTCAATATAATGACCAAGACCTCAATCTCACTTCCATGTAGCGTTGCTTGGAAACAAGCTGTTTTCAAGGCGGCCTGGCTGACAAGATGTGGATCAATTTGATCCCCGTAGTAGTGAGTGCCACGCAGATGGAGCCATACATAGCACAACCACCTGGAGGACTGCAGTCTACCTTCATCAGCATGCTCGGGATGTGAGGCAAGCACCTACAACCTGCCACTCAACATCTCTTTCAGGGCACACAAAAGAGTATTCTTACTCATAGAGGGCATAAACAACAACAAACAGCTCACAAACACTTGTAGATACGACTATATGGCATTTGGTAAAATGACAGGAGCCCAGAGACTGCTGTATCAATAACCAACAAACCGCAGGGGAGAGGGGGGTGCAGCCAGCTCCCTTTCTTGTTTTTACCTTCCACAACTCGTACGTTAAGTACCTATTTACAGTTGGGACGACTGCTAAGGCACGAATGACGGTCCGACCCTGGCACACTGTAATCCCAGTCTAGCAAGCCAGCCAGCTCAGTGTCGACTAGGCTATACGCTCCTGTGAGACTACATTATTTAAAAACACTTCCTCCATCCCAGCAGTGCGTCCTATGGGACTACATTATTTAACAACACTTGCTCCGTCATAACTTAATGTCTTTATACTGGTTTAGAAGACTCTGCAGTCTGTATACAACCAGTTTCGATTACACTACCTTGCTCTAAAAGCTATGTGCATCCAATTTATTCTTAATGCATTAACTGTCCCTGCCTCCACTATCTCTCGTGGCAATACATTCCAAGCATTCACCGCTCTCTAAAAATATATTTCCTAATATCTAATCTGGATATTTCTTTAGTTAATTTGTAGCTATGCCCTCTGTTCTTGTGGATAGCGTATTTTAAATAACTTGTTATAGTCTAATTTATCAATTCCTCTGATCTACTTATTAAACCTGTATTAAGTCACCTCAAATTCTTCTCTCTTCTAGACACTGTAGGCCGGTTTTTCTGAGTCTTTCCTCATAACTGTAATTCTGGAATTCCACTATCAGCTTTGTCGCTCTTTTTTGTTTACTTCCCAGCATGTTTATATCATATGATAAGGATTCCACACCATACACAGTACTCCAATCTAGGTCTAACTAATGCGTTACACAGTTTGACTATCACTTCCTTGCTCCTATGTTTAATATTTCTTTTTACCATACCTAACATTGCATTTGCCTTTTTCACTGCTACCTGAACTTGCTCACTTACCTTACCTGTATGATCTATTATAACCCCTAGGTCTCTTTCCTTATCTATCTTTCTAATATTATTCTCTCCCATTCTGTAATTATGTTCCGTATTGGATCTACCCATGTGGATGATAGTACATTTATCTACATTAAACTTCAATTGCCAGCTTAAAGACTATTCTCAAATTTTATCTAAATCCAACCTCAATATATCCACTTCTGCTTTAGATGAGACTACAGCATAGTTTTGTGTCATCAGCAAATTTTGCAATCATGGATCCTATATCCAAATTGTTTATATATATCAAGAACAAAATTGGTCCCAAAACCGAGCCCTGTGGCACTCCACTTTTCACTTCACACCACCAAGAGTGCTCCTTATGTATGCCCACCCTCTGCTTTCTTCCTGTTAACCAATTTTCAATCCATTTGGCAACTTCCCCACCTATTCCATGTGATTTTAACTTTCAAAATAATCTTTGATGAGGTACTCTATCAAAGGTCTTTGCAAAATCTAGATAAATAACGTCCACTGGCTCCCCTTTATCATTTTAGTAGCCTCCTCCATGAATTCTAATAGATTTGTTAAGCATGATCTCCCTCTAGTAAACCCATGCTGACTATTTCTGATTAGATTAAATTTGTCTGAATGCATTACAATGTTTTCTTTGATTATTGACATAATTTACAGACTATGCTTGTTAAACTCACCGGTCTATAATTTGCTGGATCTGATTTTTTGCCCTTTTTTAATAAGGGGATCACTCCTGCATCTTTCTTCTTCCGGTGGAACAATCTCTTTTGCAAGTGATTAAGAACATAATATAACCAATAATTTTGCTAGTTATGAATTCCTATGGGGCTTCATTATTTTAAACACTTCTTCCTTCCCAGCAGTACATCCTATGGGACATTATCTAAAAACACTTCCTCCCTCCTGGCAGTACATCCTTTGGGACTTCATTATTTAAAAACACTTCCCCCCTCCTGGCAGTATGTCCTATAGTACTACATTATTTCAAGTAACCAATGAGAAACATTATACATATATATAATAAACATATGTGCTTACGAAATACAAACACAGAGGATCACGTATGCATCAAAGCTCACATTAAAATATCTACACAACTACTAACAACCATACACACACAACACCTAGAGATGTACAAACAGGTTAGATGACAAATCACAAAGAAAACAATGTGAAAGTGCAGGCTTAGACAAGAAATGGGATGAATGAGATCTGGCCAACATAATCTTGCAGTTTCATTTAGTCTATGCAAATTTGAACTGGAAATTTAGTTAGCTTATGGAAACTCCTCTATTCATGGACATGTATATTAATGCAATATAATTTGAGAATATAATATTCTTATAACTAATAATAAAACAAAGATTAATGTATGTGATATTATAGCAATATGAGCAGTTGTAATTTTAATAATAATAATAAAATTGGTAGGTCAGTAAGTAGGTCACAAACTGATATGGGGTAGTTGGAAAATGTAGTTGGTAGTTTCTAAGGGTGTAATTAAGTGGCAGCAACATCCAGCTTTTTTTATTACTGTAGGTAGTAGACGTTAGGTGTCACATGCACAGCTCAGATACAAAATGGCGTCCGTGCTCACAAAATGTACAATCAAAGAACAGCGTGCTCTTATGCATGATTTTTTGGTGGTGTGTTTGTGTGTGTTTTGTACACGCCCCTCTGCACAGGATATTGATAAGAAAATGCTTCTTGTTTGTGGTGAGAAGAGTAAACTGGTGCATAGCTGGGCCATACATTTTCTTAACGCTAAATAAATTGCAAATGAAGCTCGGCCTGGTCATCTTGATCAGACTGCAACAGAAGCATCTGTGGGAATTTATTTGAGCTGACAGGCAAGTAACGATAGACAATGTGGCAATCGCATTAGGGTGTTTGCACAACTGCATTACGGTGTTCGCATAGTTTAGACTACTGCAAAATGTAAGATCGTTTGAATGTTCGTAAAGTGCTGGTGGTGGGCACCGAGACAACTGACACAAAATGAACTGAACGGGCCTGACTTTGCATTGATCAAGTGATGGGCACCGAGACAACTGACACAAAATGAACTGAATGGGCCTGTCTTTGCATTGATCAAGTGATGGGTACCGAGACAACTGACACAAAATGAACTGAATGGGCCTGTCTTCGCATTGATCAAGTGATGGGCACCGAGACAACTGACACAAAATGAACTGAATGGGCCTGTCTTTGCATTGATCAAGTGATGGGTACCGAGACAACTGACACAAAATGAACTGAACGGGCCTGTCTTTGCATTGATCAAGTGATGGGCACCGAGACAACTGACACAAAATGAACTGAACG
This sequence comes from Ariolimax columbianus, assembly GCA_036924085.1. Taxonomy (NCBI): domain Eukaryota; kingdom Metazoa; phylum Mollusca; class Gastropoda; order Stylommatophora; family Arionidae; genus Ariolimax; species Ariolimax columbianus. The sequence goes on along the minus strand of JAVGWX010000010.1, from coordinate 70,951,723 downwards.
GGCCTGTCTTTGCATTGATCAAGTGATGGGCACCGAGACAACTGACACAAAATGAACTGAACGGGCCTGTCTTTGCATTGATCAAGTGATGGGCACCGAGACAACTGACACAAAATGAACTGAATGGGCCTGTCTTTGCATTGATCAAGTGATGGGTACCGAGACAACTGACACAAAATGAACTGAACGGGCCTGTCTTTGCATTGATCAAGTGATGGGCACCGAGACAACTGACACAAAATGAACTGAATGGGCCTGTCTTTGCATTGATCAAGTGATGGGCACCGAGACAACTGACACAAAATGAACTGAATGGGCCTGTCTTTGCATTGATCAAGTGATGGGTTACAGTGTGTCAATGTTGGTGGAAATTATGTTGAGAAATAAGGGTTTTCAAGTTCAAATCTGTTTTGTTTTTTATTTGTAAGTAGCCATTTGTGATCTTTTTACTCACTTTCCCTCGTAATAATAATGGCAGTGTCGGTAACACGAATAGTTGTGATACATACCCTACAACATGTAAGATTTGGTAATATTTTGTAAGTTTGTTTGTTTTTTTTGGTCAGATAACTGGTAATGTCTTGTTTTATTTTTGTGGTCATACTGGTATTGTTTTTTTGTGGTCATATATCGTTGGTGAAAGGTGAAACACATATCCTGTCAATGTTTGTTATTTTTGTATTTTTTGTTTCCATCTTTGCAAATGTTAGACAACGCAATTGATTGCAATGTTTTAGGTTGTTTTTGTGTGTGTAAAGTCATACACTAAGCCTTGCAACGGTTTTTTTGCCATTATTTGGCAACAGAAAATGCAGTTCTATTGAAAGGTTTTTTGCTGCATTTTACTGGTTTAAGGTCATTCAAATATCTTGCAAGGTTTTTTTAAAAGTAATATTCATAGTATACGGCAGGCTTTTAGAAGTGTTTTTGCTGTTATTTTCGCTGCTTGTAGATTTTTATTGCAATTAATTTGCTGTTTGGACTATCTTCTTGTCAAATTTTGAAATCCTTTTTTGCTTTTTTTTTTTTTTTTTTTGGCTTAGATGTTTGCCTCACTAGTTTTTACTGGCGGAGGCGCACCATTTTCCACCCCAGACCGTAGTCCAATTTTCTATTAGGATTATTTTGGGGGGGCATTTTTGCTGAACAATTGTGAGGTCAGGCTTTTTTTTTAATAAGTGTCATTTTTGCAGTGTAAACATAATTTTGTAAGTTTGGTTTTCTTTACTGTTTTCAAAGCCATGACCATATTTGCAACTTTTAAAAAAATGCCAGCATCTATAAATGATAAATTTATTTCCCTTTGGCTTGAATATAAAAACTGATACCAAATTACTCTAAAATGCTCTCTCCCCCTCCTCGCGACCAACAAACTAACTAGTACTACATATGGCAAGACAATAACATGAATGAAGAAGGATATTAATTAATTAATAATATAAAATTCATTACATTTGACTGAAGATTATATTGTAAAATATACAAAGGTTCGCTGATGTAAATAAAATAAATAACACTTATAAATTCAGCTCCGTTAAAAAAAGGTAAAGATAACCCTGTAACAATGACTACCTGTCATAAGTGGGTCCAGCACAGAAGAGTGCCTTAGAGGATGAGGCAGTGTGTATAGCCAGTGAGGTACAGGAACTATCAGTATTTAAACTGTTGGCAATTTACTGAGTGGGACTGAGGACCTGTGGGTGAGCCTTGAGTACAATGACGTCGATTCTTAACTGAACAGACTGATACCGATGTCTCTTTTCGCTTATCCTGTTTTACCTTTCAGCATTCAAGTAATGAAGATTCTCTAGAACGAGCCCGACTGTGTGCCTCATGCACAGTGGCATTCACTACCTAAGATATTTCCATGTCACCTTTTTCGTGGTCTTCCTTTGGCTTTAAATCCCCTGTATCGAAATAGCATTGCTTGTGTGTGTGTGTTGCTGTCTGGTGGCAGACTTGTTGCATGGCCAAACCATTTTAGTTCATGTCATTTGATGTAGTTTAATACTGGTGTTGTTCCCAACACGCTCCTGATGTCATTGTTTCTGATCGTGTCTCTGCTTGTTACAACCAATATTTTTTGCAGACATTTCATTCCTGCTGCTACGATGTGTCATTTTTCATTTTATGTTAATGACCAGTTTTGACATTGATAGCATAGTGTCGGGATGAAAGTCGCGCTGTATAAAGCTCTTTTAGTAGTTAATGTCTCTTGCTTGCAATTAAGTATTGGAGTTAATTGTCCAATGATCTGATTTGCCTTATTGTATGTTTGTTGAATTTCTGCAGTAATTCTTCCGCTTGCTGATAATGTGCTCCCTAAGTACGTGAAATCTATCAACTGTAATTTGCTACTTTTCAACGAAGATATTGATGTCTCCGGCTATTCTAGATATTTTCATGACCTCAGTTTTTTTTCTACGTTGATTTTCATGCTGTATTCTTTACATGCTGTATTTAGTTCATCAATATATTGTTTCAATTATATTTCTGAAGCTGCTATGACTGCTTGATCGTCAGCGAGAAGAAGTTCATTTAAGAGTTGACCAATGATGCTACCTTCATTTGGGTTGGCTATTTATAAAATGTGGTCTACATATGTGATGAGTCGCACTCCAGATTTAATATGACCTTTTTCTGATAGTCTGGTTAATGTTCGAAGAGAGCACTGGCTATCATTAAAAAAAATATTATATTATAATTGTATGAGAACATGGTCAGTTGAGAGTTCTTATTCTTGATGACTTGCTTTCCCAAATGGTCAGTACCTTATGTACAGCTGCATATACTGGAGCATTTGACTGTGTGGGACATAAACACAGTCCTTTTCATTGTGAGAGATAACTGCATTAATTGTTGTTATTCGGACACGCCAAATGCTCCATCTACTCAACACTCAGTGCCAGGCATGTGTGAATATGGTGAGGTGTCCCATGAGTTGGAGAGTAGTCTTCTCTAGGGGCAAGATATCTGAATCTCTCTTCTCTAAATCATTTGGCGTGCTTCCAGTGTTTGACTGTGGCACGGAATCTTGCGCGGCAATGTGTGTCTGTGGGCGTGTCATAAGTGAGCGACACAACGTTTGGTAGCATTGTCTGTATACGTGTTGTGTATACACGTTATGTATGTGATGGACATAGGACTATCTCTTTAGGCCCCATGAGCTGGTGGAAGTAAAGACCATCATGGCTCTGGTACTGCACTGCGTTGAGTGTATCCAACTCAGCACTGCATTGCGTGTGCCCAACTCAGCATTGCAATACGATGAGCGTCCTATCCCCTATTGCAAAGCTGCAACATAGTGAAACTGATGGAGGTTGTAAGTAAGGGCTCCTCAAAATTGTTAGCTTAGCACTTATAGGGTTGGGGAATTACAGCTACTTATCTCTGCTGCCTCCATGTAGTTTATGACCTCAGATAGAAACAAAAACGTATGCCTTACCAGTACCGAGGTTTTGAACTGGTGTCCTCATGCCCCACCCCCAGCAAGTATACGACAGCTATAAATGTGCACACACACAAAAAAGAACCTATATTACGGACTAAAATGTTTTCGTCAGGGACTGGGGGACAACATATATTAGAGTAACTAGTCTAAACAATTAAAATTAAATTATAAACAGATTGCGGAATGGCACATATCTAAGCAGAAGTTAGTCCAAGTTGTACACAACACGGAACAGCAAGAAAGGAAGGAACGTGCTTTCTTATCTTGCCATATAAGTATGGTAACTCTACTTCTGGGGCTCTTAACTTGGGCTCACATAACCTCGAAAGTGTCCACGAATTTACATGTGAAAATTGTTGCATTTATGGTTTCACTAACTTCTTACTGAACTTCTGAATTCCTTCTATTATGAATGGTTCCTTTCAAATCCTTGTATTTTATATTATATGACTGCATGTCATAAGAGGCAACTAAAGAAAGCTGTGCATGGTGATGACATTCCCTCCAAGTAAAAGTCATTACTATTGAAACAGCACAGGACATAATAGTATTCAGACTTCTTTAAAGGCTGGTTAAGGTATACCAAATGCAGTGTTGTACCTATATTCCATCATGACATGAGCAAGAATCTTCCAAGCATGTTGTAAAAGAGGGGTTTTGGCTAACAACCTCACTATGAAAAACCATTACTATTGAAATATAGTAATAATGTTCATGTAGGCATCAAAGGCCGGTTGCGTCGATCGACCACCAACGTGTCCAACTGCTGAGGCTATGTTCATGCGTAGCGACCGAAATCCATACGAACTCCCCAAGTGGAGATGAGTATTCCGCAGCCATAGGATCAGGGTAGCGAGGAGTGTATTAAACCAATGTTTGTGTCAGGCTTTCATGTCTGTCCGTGTCTCCCTTTTTTTAAACGTGTCCCGCCGCCGAGGCTTCTGATTGTGTCCACCTTTTGGTCAGCGTGACCCTTGTTGTGCTGAGAGTATGAGGTTGGGAGGGGTATTGTGTAACCTCCGGTGGTGGGAGGGGCAGGCAGAAGAAAGTCGGCTTCAGTAAAAGCAGAAAGGTCTTTGGTAGTAACCTGGACTGAATTATGGTGGAAAGTTAAGCGGAACGTTAAACTCATGGACTGGTCTCCCGTGGATTACACCAGGCATGAAATGCAGCATAACAAACAGGATAACCAATTGAAAGCACATCAATTCCACAGAATAAAGTTCCTGATACCACCTGGTGAAAGAGTTGTGAAATATAATCCGAACAGAAACCCCAAAACAACGGGAAACGACACAAAAATCGGAGCGAGTCAAGAGCACAGCCATTAAGGCGCGGCCATCTTACTTTCTCTTACTATTGAAACTGCGACTGCAAATCCTCAGATAGCCTTGCTATAAAGATGCCAGCTGCAGCTGTGGCCCAATGCTTCTATTGGAAAAAGTGCAAAGCACTTATTCCACAACCATGGATTTCAGAGCTAGGACCACTTCAAAATAATCTTGGAGGTTCCAGAGATAATGAAGAAAAGTGGACAGTCGGCAACAGAACAAAACAATCCATGTTCTACATGAGCTCAAGAGACAGTACCCTAGCAACTTCTGGACACATGCACGCAGATAAATCAGCCTGAGAGCAAAACAAAGGGGGGAGCCAGTGGAATCTACATCACACACTCCATAAACAAAATAAAACTATACTTGCAAGAGAGACCTGGACCAATTTCAGAGCTGAAGCAACAGTTCTACATTCAGCAACGCAGATTCTTATCAGCCAAAACACAACTACAAGGAAAATGGTCATTCTAACAGACTGTAGGATCATACTCCAAACTATCTCAAGCACCAACCAAGATAGACTCTCACATGAAATATTACAGGATTGCTGCACCCAAAAAAACAAAAAATATGGTCTTACAGTGGATCCTGGCCCGCTGTGGGATTCTTGGAAACGAGAAGGCAGATGTGCTAATAATAAAAGTGGCAGCACACATACTTGCCATCCACAGAGCTATAATGAAGCAAAGACACTCTTCAAACGATCCATGATGACGGAATGAAGAGACCAGCACAAATAATACAAGAATTCAAGCAAACATAAGACAGCAAAAACGAACTTGGCAGAAATTGACATACAAAGATCTTCAGACTCAGAGCGGGACATTATAGACTTAAGGCACACCTCTACAGAATAGGCCTTAGAGACACCACCCCCTGGCGATTGTGGAGCACTCAAGCAAACGCCAGAAAGTATCCTACCGGACTGCCCCACTTATGCAGACCAACGAGAGACAGTCTGACCCAGAGGAATGACCATGCTCAAAAAGCTGTGGGGGACATCCGAAGACCTGAAACGCAGTCCTCTTTGTGAACCTAACCGGCTAGAAGAATAGAATCAGTTGATGGTAAACCTCACCGGGCTAGAAGAATAGAATCAGTTGATGGTAAACCTCACCGGGCTAGAAGGATAGAATCAGTTATCTAAGAAGAAGAAGAAGGTTCTATTGGAGCTAAAAGTCGAGTCAATCATGGGGAACAGTGACTGTATTTTCTGTATTTTTGTGTGTGTATTTAACTCTCTGTATTCTACTGGCAGGGGCACACTCCTTTCCACCTCTGACCGTAATTTTTTAGGCCATACCAGGACATATGAAATAGTGCTTAAATGCGTGTGTGCATGTACCTATGCTAATTAGTGTGATCTCAGTGGTCAACCTCAACCAATGTGCAATGGAAGGGCCTCAACATAAAGGTGTGTGTTAAAGTTGTGTAAGAATACATGTGTGTAAGTATAATCTTATATGAGGTATGGTCTCTAAAAGTATAATTTGGAAGGTAATTTTACTTGTCTCTTTAGTAATTAAATGTATACTGCGGTTGTTCTATGCAAAATACTATTGTGAATATTCTTCACACATTTCATCAATGACGCTCAATTTGCCTGACTGTCTCTTCTAACGGACTGCTTTGACGTCCCAACTATTTTCTTCCATTGTGTGCTCTAATCCAACAATGTGGTGCCATATATAAATATTGAAGAGCATGGCCTGTCCATTTGAAATTGTCTCACCTTTTGTTGTTGACACAATATGTACAGTAAGGTTTAATAAACTTTTCAAATTATGTCTCTTTTTCAGCTTGTAGCAATTCTTTTGTGCTTTTCAATTTGTCAGTGCTGTCTAATTTGTCAATGTTTTAAATGTTTCCCCAGTTTTTAATCGTTCAGTGCTTCTACATTTTAGTAATATCTTCTTTAGAGGTTTTCAATTTGTCAGCACCTTTCCATTTTCCAGTGCTTGTCTAAAACACTTGATTTCCCTTATATTAACTACGTCAGGTAAATTTACTTTTCACATACTTAACCTAACGTCTTTATACTGGTTTAGAAGACTCTGCAGTCTGTATACAACCAGTTTAATTTACATTACCTTGCTCTAAAAGCTATGCGCATCCCATTTATTCTTAAATACATTAATTGTCCCTACCTCTACTACCTCCCATGCCAATCCAATCCAAGCAATCACCTCTCTCTGACTAAAATATTTTCTAATAACTAATCTGGACCTCTCTTTAAATAATTTGTAGCTATACCCTCTTGTTCTTGTGGGTGGCTGTATTTTAAAAAACTTGTTATAGTCTAATTTATCCGTTCTTCTAATCATCTTATAAACCTGTATTAAGTCACCTCGAATGGAATCCTACTATCAGCTTTGTTGCTCTTTTTTTGTATTCTTTCCAGCATGTTTATATCTCCTCTATGATAAGGACTCCCCACCTAGACACAGTACTCCAATCTAGGTCTAATTAATCCTTTATACAGTTTGACTATCACTTCCTTGAAAACATGAAAATCCTCTACTGATACTAAAAGTGAACACTTTAGCTACTGAATTAAAAAATTTGCAGTGGTGTCAATTTTTATTTGCATTTTTTTCACATTTGATTTCAGTACAAATTAACAAGTAGTTTTGAAAATAATACTTTCGACTGTGTAAGGTAGATTTAAAATTCATTTTGTTGCTTCCTAAATATATCGCTTAGTGGGAGCCTCATAGTCGATATGTTAGACAATACATTTCGCATCAAGTAATAATAATAAAAAAAAGTTATCCTGTTGAACCATGATGTTCTGTTTAAACAACAGATTGGTATTGCAGTTATAAAGATATGGGTGGTACTATAGCTGATATTGCCAATCGGAATGAATTGTTAAAGTTTTCACTAAACTATATCTCAACGTTTTATGAGAACAATAGAAACATCCAAACTTTCAACAAGTAAACATTTTGTTTTATACAATGGAAGAATCCAGACTTTAAACAAGTTTATGTATATATATTTTTTTGGTTAAACTATGTTTTTTGGTACAAGCTTTTGAATGACCTGTCCAAAATGACAAATTTGATTAACAGGTCACACTAGTAGAGGATAGACACAAAATTTGAGCTCTCTAAGTTATGGATAAGTTGGTCAAAATAGCCAATTGTGATGAAGTGTTAAAGGCTTCACTGTACTGTGTCTCAACTTTTTATGAAGACAATCGGAGAATTCAAACTTTAAACAAGGATATTTTTTTTAAATTATGTTTTTCTGTATAAGCTTTAGTCCATGATCTGTCAAAAACTGATAGATTAAACAGGTTGTACTGGTAGAAGGTGGGTACACAATTTCAGCTTTCTAGGTTAGGGATAAGTTGGTTAAAATAAGATAAATAGAAGTCATGCAAACAGACAGGTCATGACAAGTTATAAATAAAAGCTTGTAAAAACAGTAGCAAATAATGTACAAAGTTCAACAGGAGCAGTTGAAAATGTCCTTTCTGGCATTTGTCCTGAAAAGGACATTGTGCAGTAGTTTACAGCAAGGTTGCAATATCTTTGCCTTTCTTTCCAACACATCTGGTTTCATGAGGACTTTTTGGGACCAGGTTTGCCTTCCCTTTACATTCCTTATTCTCTTAGTGTTTCCAGGTACTGCCACATGGATGCGGTGCAGCTATGGTTCGCTGACCCTGATGCAAGCAGCCAGCTATTAGTCACTCAATTCTTGTGCAGCTATAGTTCGCTGACCCAGATGCAAGCAGCCAGCTATTAGTCACTTAAGTCTTGTGCAGCTATGGTTCGCTGACCCAGATGCAAGCAGCCAGCTATTAGTCACTGGAGTCAGCTCATGCAGTCTAGTTGAGGAAAGGGCTACCATTTTTATTTAACCACTCCACGTTTACCCTGGCCTTCTTTTCCTTTTCTTGAAGTTTATACTTCATACAGGATTGGTCTCCATGTTCAACCCTTCTTAAGTCATCTTATACAATTTCTCTGTGAGGTTTCAATGTAGTTATCCCTCCCACTTGAATCCTGATTACACATGCTATCCATTTAAAATGAGTTTTCGTTAATAAACTCGGCATAAACTTGCCATTTGTAAAATACCTTCAGTACGTAGATTTTTTTTGGTCAGTTGTTATTGTAAATACTAATTAAAGGTTTTATCAATAATTTTAAGAATTACAGTGAAGCGTATATCACAGCGAATGATTTCTGTCTGTCTTTTTTGTCAATTATCATGTGCATTTTTTCTTTCAAAAAATTAATTGTTATCAATGATTTCAATAACTAAACATGAGAGCATTTAACGGAAAACAAACGAATAGTTCACGTTTTTTGGTTTTAAAAAAATTAATAATCTTTCATTTTGAATTTTAAAATGGCTGCCAGAGAATTAAGAAAATGCTGACTCCCTCCATTCTGAAGGAATCCAGATTTTCAGACTTTTACGGCACTTCAATTATCCTTGTAACGTCAGCCATAAAAGATTGAAGTAATATTGCTATAAAAAAAAATTTCCACACAGATTATTTTAAACAGCAAATGTGTTATGTGCAAGCAGAGGACAGTGACAAAGAAAATGTATCCGTATTCGAACTAAGATTAGCTGTTTTAATTAACATAAAATTATAAATGGATACAAAATCAAAAGGAATAAATATGGGTGACCAACATAGCAACATCAAAACTGCCACATAGATACATATAAAATTCTTGCACCCCTCCCCAGTTGCAAGGGGGGAAGAAATTGTATTAAAGAAGGAAACATGATGCAGCTATTTCTATTACTGTATTGGCTCGAATATAGATGCTCTTTCCAACATAGATTATGTCTTAAAACTACTTGTAAAATGTAGGCATAATGTGACTATTTTTATGAAGAAATAAAAAACAGCAGATAGCTAGAGAGGTCTATTTGATTAAATATTTAAAGAAAGAACAAACACTATAGGTCAACTGAGAGGATTTATGGTGCTGCTTATCCCAGCAGTCACCATGCAATGCTGAGAGGATTTATATTGAACCTTTACCTTGATTTTTTTTTAAAAACCTGGGTCGTACTAGAGTTCTAAAGCATGTCTCCAGACAAGAAGACCTATGTCTTAACCACTGGACCCTATCTGTGTCTCTGCCACAGGATGATGCTACTAGGCTGATACTCTAATAACGTGGATGGGTGTAGACTGTGGTAAGAGTCCAACTCTTAATTTGGGATCAAGATGCTAAGCAGCGCATGAGCTGCAGTGGTCAGCGACCCAAAGCTGACTGCTAGCGTCAGGGCCAGCGAACCAGATCTGCCAAGACCCTTCTTCACCCCCACACGGTGATCCTGGATAACAGGCTGCAGCAGGGCAGACTGGCTAAGGAGAAGGGATCGAAGAGGGAATGCTAACCCGGTATTCAAAAAATGCTTGCTGAAGCCAGACGTGTTGGACCGAAAGGTGCAAATATCGCGATGAAGCTGTAAACTACGACACAGCGTATTCCGTTCTCTGGATTACATTCTGCTACGTAAGCCCTTTCAGGGTTTGGTAGCGGGAGATTGAGAACGAACGAAGCCAAGCCAAGCCAACTCTTAATTTGATTTTACTGCCAAAACTGAAGATGAGCAGAGAGATGCAGATGATAATTAGGGTACCAGTTATACTAATTAATAATTATGGTAATTTATCATTGAACTACAAGAAAAGTATCAATGTCATTTTTTAACCTTTGATACTAAATAATAATTATGGTAATTTATCAATGAACTACAAGAAAAGTACTAATGTCTTTTTTAACCTTCGATACGAAATATGAATTATGGTAATTAACTTTTACATTATAAGAACAATATTACATGTACCTTTGATTATTGTCAAAATGTTGGAGCATTTTATATTTGTGACTATTTTCTTGTGTAACAGCTTCAAAGTTTTCAGGACCAAAAACGGAAGCAATCTGCTAGGTTTATTACAGAAGGTAAATAAGGAACGTTGGTCATTGGACCAGCACCGCCATTCTGTAGAAATAAAAGCCTGAAGAAAAAGAAAAGACCTCTATGCCCCAAGGTAGAAGAGGAGTGACTGAGTCAAGTGATATGTGCACTCTCTGATGTCATCTCCTTGTCATGACTGAGTGTAGCTTGTGTCCCTGTGACCCCAAGGGACATGCCAGTGATATCATATCCACCAGCGAAAGAAGCAGCACATTGAATGAGCTGACAGCGACTGGCTGCTTGCATCAGGGTCAGCAAATCAGAGCTGACATTCTGCTCAGGACCTTATTCTGCTTATAAGCAGAGACCCAAAAACAGGCTGTACTAGTGTAGCCTGGCTAAGAGAATAGAGTGAGAAGACAAGCCCAGTACCACCAAAAAGTCAGCTGAAGTCAGATGTATTGGGTCAAAAGGCACAGATGTCAGTCACAGCCTCGCTGTAAACCATGACACATCATCACAGTGTCCTTTTCAGAACGAATGCAGAAGAATATCTACCTGCAGGATCTCCAAGGACATATAGTAGGTACCAGAGGCACAAACCTGCTGAGGAGGGTGGGTATGGTGATGTAATTTCGTTAGAATCATACAATTATTTGGAATCCTGGTATTCAAACAAGCATGTTTATGTCTGTTACCAGGTAGCTGAAGGCTTTGGCTATATGTAGTAGGCATGTTAAACTTCCTGTGGCTTACTAAGTCTGGCGGAAGGTACAAATAATTTGAGTAGATTTGTAACTAGAATTTATTGAATTTTACCCAGGCATCGGCCGCTAAGCTTACTCGATTTCCAAGTGCTGAATGATTTTTATCATGTTCGACAATGAACACGGGAGTCCGATCTCACTACCCAGAGATCAGGGGGATTTTTACCAGAAGATCCATGTGAAAAAATCCTGGTTGCCACTGTGATTCGAACTCGTGACCTCTGGCACCCGAGCCAAACATCTTACCTCCAGACCACTACACCCCCCCCTTACAATTAAAAAGTATTATATGCAAAGTTCTACTATATTTGGGCCAATGCTCTGGTTAATCTTCAATATTAACAAGGAAAACACTATAATTTAGCAGATAAAATACATAAATAATAACAGAAATAGCACATAATATCGTAATCATTATTTCTTTCTCTATAGCAACAAATCCAAAAATTCAAGAGGGGTGCAAGAATCCCACCACTAATAATACAATCCCCCACATATTTGTCAACTACATATAAAACCAGCAAGCAGCACAAATTAAAAAAGCACCATTTCCAACAATAAAGAAAGATAAAAAATCTGGTTAGGTACAAAACACAGAATTACAGTAAGGAACAACTAAACAGAGGGATATGGCAAGTATCTAGGAGTGTGTAATATGTTACAAAACACAAAGAAAATAAAAAAGACAATAGCCAGCCAGTGTATATGGATTCCACAATGCTAAGATGAGGATTAAGAGAAACTAGAAAAGCCGTACCCATTAATGATGTTTGTTGTGATGTAAGTGGTTGTTGTTCTGGTGGAAGGAGCGTCCCACGCCACCGGATCCCGAACCCATGCAATACGGAGGGGTAGGGTGATCCCACTGACCTGACCCATATGGCTGGGTCAACGCTCCAAGAAGGGGGTAGTCCATGTGGTCAGAGAGGCCACCATCTCCTGTGTCTCTGAAGCCTGGAGATTGTCCTGGAGGCTGCGGGTGTCTGGGTTTGCTCATGTGAGGAGGTCCATTTTGGCAGTATGGCCCCTGGTAGACCTGAGAACTCATATGACCCCAGTGTTGGGGGTAATGAGAGAGTGGTAAGCGGGTTCCGAAACCTGCCCTTCGGTTACCCAGATTATGGCCTTTATAGGCATGAGTAGGATTGTAGTGCCCCGTGTGTGGAGAATGAAGTGGGCTTTTTTGTCGAGGATGTCTTGGCATATGTAAATGTTGATGTGGAAGCAGCGGAGGTGGCGAGGATGAGTGGTGGAATGGTTGTAGATGATGGTGCAGTGGTTGGGATATTAGTGGCTGCTGCTTTGTCCGAGGCAACTGCTGGCTTTGGTCAGCACTGTTAGGATGATGATTTGCAGCTGACAGGGGATGATATGGCGTCTCTTGATGCTGCTGTAGACTGCATGCTAGGTATGAGCTACTGCGTTTGTGTTTATGGGAAATTAATTTACCATCCTCCATACTTCTAGTGAAAGAGCTCATATCTGCACAATCATTTGAGACAGACACTGTGGTATCAAACGGAGGTGTAGAATTAGGCTTACAGTCCGCTAGACGTGAAGACTGGTATGCACTGTTTTCTATGACGAGGCTTGAAAAGCTTCCATGGTTAGAATATGGTAGAGATGTTTCTGAAATATTCAACTCAGAAGTTGTAGCACTAAGCTTGGGGTTTGACTTGGTGCAGTTTGCTGAAACTGGTTCTGGTGTGGCATATGTTTGTGCAGCACAAATAGCAGCACCAGATGGTTTCTCTGCAGTGGTTTTAGAACAACATGGTATTGACAACATGCATAGGTTCTGATTATAGTCGATAGAGGTGATGGTGTCTTGCAGGTGAGATGAATGTGAACAACTCAAGGATGTGTTGTTGGCGTTGTGGTCTTTGATAATGTCATTGACATCCATGGACTTGTTTCTGCTTGATGGGCTGCATGATGCTGCAGTGGATGAATGTGTGCTCAGCTCTGTGGTGTGAGAATCAAGTGTAACTGATGACAGTCTGCAGACTGATGGAGGCGGTGCTTTTGTTACCCTTGGCAAAAAAGTTGCAGTCGTCTTATCACGATCAAGCTGCACTGATTCTGACAGAATGTTATCTGTTGTAGTTGCTATGTAGGTTGATTTACAAGTCTGGCTAAGGCTGCTGTCTTTAAATGCTGCATAATTTTGAGATGAAGATGGTGTCAAGGATGAAGCTGTGGATGATACAGGTGATGGGAGGGCACTTGGAAAGACAGGGTGCTGTCTATTCAGGTTGCCACTAACCGGACTTCTGATGAGTCCATTTGGACTACGAAGTGAGTCACTAGTGACCATTTGGTAGCCAGGACTTTGCTGTGTAGACACAGACAATGGGGATAATACTGAGGTCCCTACCATGCCATGGTTACAAAAGATAGGAGCAGTAGCTGAGACCAGGCCATGCCTAGCCTGGACCCCATAGTTGAATCCATTCACGTTAGGGCTGGGCATTGGGGAATACAGCACTGTAGCTTTAGGAGGAGACCCAATTCCTAGATTCAATGGCGGGATTAGTGTGGAGAGTTTTCTAGGTGGCGTCTTATGGTGTTGGTAGTGTCGCTTTCTCCGCTTTGTATCGTCTGAGCTGCAGCCAGAGCAGGAGCTGCTGCTTGAAGTGGAGTGACAAGAGTCATAGCTAGAGCCACGAGACGATGAACTGCTAACACTTGGGGATCTAGATCTTGACTGGCTCTGGTGATTAAACAAGGGAGACCCTGGCGGGGTCTGTGGGCCTCTCCTGGCAGAAATGGTATCAATTGAGTCACTGTGTGTTACTTCTTCAGAAGCTTCTCTAACTGGTTGTTCTTCAATGGTTTGTGCATTGGCTTCGGTATATGGAGAGCAGGGTACAGAGGCAGACTGAGGTGTTTTCCCAGGGGTTGGTGGAAAGGGAAATGACTCTGCTTCAGGTGCTGGCGTAGTGACAACATCAGCAGGACATTCAAGTGTATCCGCCAAATGTTTGATACAGACGTCCATATTAGGTTCATTTGTAGATGCGAGGTTATGCTTACTGTCTTGCTGTTGAAAGTTTTCAAACACAGAGCTGCTAGAGTACCTGTCCTCATCCATTTGACAGCTCCGAGACATGGATTTTGGTGTCAGCATGCCATAGGGACTATCCAGGTTAGCAGACAGAGCAAATTCATCACTGGCTTCTTCTTTATCAAACTCAACCTGAAGTAGAGTTTCTGAGTCAGCTTTCACAGAGGTGTCACCTTTTCCTGTGACTTTTGGGGGTAACTTTTCTAGTTGTTCTTGCACACAGAGTTCATTTTTATTTGTGTCTTGATCATTTTTGCCATGCACAACAGAACTGGCTGTGTTTCTTGTTGCGACTTTCTCAGACTTTTCCTGATCTTTAGTGGTTTTATTGTTTAATCCTATTCTGCACCTAACTGACGAACTACCATTGACTTTACATGAAACCTCAGGCTTATTGTCTGACCTCTTTGATTGAGATTTCATTATTTCTGTGCTACGTCGATGTGACCTATTTGACTTAATGTTACTCAATGATTTCAGATTTGTTTCTTTCAGTATCCCCTCTCTAGAGGACTCCTGCTTAACTGATGTATAACTTCTTGTCAGTTTAGGAGAGACTGAAGCTGAGTTTGTTGAGCTTCTGTTAGCCGGTTTGGGGGAAAATGATGACTTTCTAGACTGGTTCTGACATTTTGAAGTAGTTGTTTTTCCCCTGTGGTTTGAGGATACAGAGAATTTACTATGTTTGTAATGATCTCTTGAGCTTCTCTTATCAGAACCTTCACAAAATTGACTCCACAAATCTATGTTTGTAGTATCTGAATCTGACAGACAATGACTAACATCTTCTGAGTTTGGGGATAAAATGTTGGTAACTACTGCACATCTCCTTTGATGACTTGGGGGTGAAATAGCTCTTTTCAGTTTAGGTGGTCCTGGGTACGTGTCTTTCTGTTTTGAGGAATAACACTTTCTGGCACTTTTAGTAGAATGATGCTTTTCTCCAAAAGGTAGTGATCTTGAAGTAGAGGAAGGTGACTTCTCTTCAAATCTTCTCTGGCTGACTGATTTAGTCTTTCCTTTGTCCAATAACTCGCTTGTGTGATCTGGCATCAGTGGATTTGAATGCTTGCTTGTTTTAGTTGAAGAATGCTTCTTGTATTCTTTAGATGATGAATGATGCTTATCAATTTTATGTTCTGTTTTTAAAGATAAACAATGACTATCTGCAGAACGAACAGAGCTTTTTGTCAATTTAGATATTGAATGCTTCATGAGGTTAGGAGATACTGAAGGCCGACAAGGTTTAGATGATTGCTTCTCTTGTTTCTCTAGTATAAGATTTAGAGAACAGCAATCATAATTTTTAGAAATTTTGGCATTTGACAAATGTTTGCATGGTGCTAATGCCAAGTTAGGTGGCTCTGATTTTCGAGAAGAAATCCCTTTTTCTGATTTTGTTAAATGTTTTACTTGTTTACCTGATATCAGCTTCTGGTTATTCATATCTGCTGAACTAGGAGATTGGAGTGATACTAATTTTTTACTAGTGCTTCTTGTTTTTCCCACAAATTCAGCTTGAGCCGAAGCTACACAGTGAATCATTTTATGTTCAGTTGAGGATTTCATATCAATAGTCACATCTGCTGGTGTGTTTTTTGTTTCTACTTTATCTCTGCATGAAGAATGTTTTTGTTGGTATTGATGTGACTTTGAATGGTGCGGGTAATCTTTTCTTGATCTATGAAAGTTTGGTCTGCGATCGCTTAGGTTTGGACTTGCTAGTTTATCAGCTAGAAATGAACTGTTAACATCTGGCTCAGGTGTATTGGTTATACATGGCAACTTCTTCACGACCAGTGACTGAGCAGCTACGAATGATTTTGTGGAACCTAGGTGATACTCCTTTGGGGATAGCTTACGCTTTCTAGATGAGAGAACAAATAGGTCCTCTGTATCAGGCATTTGGTCTTCATTTACAGATCCCTTGTCACTTAGTGATCCCCTTGATAGCTTGTCCTGTGATCTGTTTGTCTGGCCAGCATCAGCACATTTTGATTCCTTGTCTTTACCCTTTAAATTTGTGTGTGCTTGTCCATAAACTGTAGATCCTCTTTTCCCTCTAGATTCACCATCTGACATGCATCCAGCCATTTTTTCAAGCCTAGCTTCACGGTGTAAAATAACTGACGGACTGTTACTGTATCTTTTCTGAGCAGTAGCTTCTTTCACTGTTGCGAGTTCCAAATCTGAGAAAGGTATAGGAATCAGTGCAGTTATTGGAGATGCATTTTCTGGAGAGCTGATATCAGAGTCTGACAACAAGTTCAAGACTTTCGATGGCAGCTCTCTTCGACTTTTGAACTTCTTGGGATAATAGCAGCCTGCTCGTCTTGTATTTGTGGTGCAGTGTGTACCATCAATTAAACGGTCATTTTGAGCCATTTCCAGGCTGGTATCACTTGCAGATTCCATATCGAAGTCTGTCGGTAAAGCCTGCTGTTCACACTCTTGAAAGCTATGACTGCCTTGCATACTCTTGTGCTCTGGCGATGCTACAGGTAGAAATACATCAAACTCAGGCACGACAAGAGAGCAAAGTTCTGGTGAATGCAAACAACCTGAAGGAGGATGAAAGAAACAGAAAGAAGATCTTCTAAGACTTGTTCAAAGAGTGTGAACAGATACCAACATTTCTTTTTCTTCTTCAGGTTATAAATGTTGTTTTTTTTTCATTATTAATTTAATTCTTTGCCCTGCAAACCTTCATGCTTTTCTCACTCCCCATTAGAGGTAACAAGCTATCTTTTAATGTCACTCTTTGCTTTGGTTCTGAGATTTGTAAGCTTAGAGTACAATATGATTATTCTAAGTGTGAAACTAATATCGTATAACTGATATGACCATCAATATATACTTCATAATGCATAGGCTGGGTCAAAGAATGTGGAAAAGATTTTTTTTTTTTTTTAAAACAACGTTATGTTAAGTATACAATTTCATGAATAGAGGAGAAAGGCTGTTAAATTCAGTCTTTATTCTTAATAAGCAGATGTAAGAGAAGTTCAAAAACTAGCATGGGATATTTCTTAGAGATCAACAAGGCTAAATATGATTTGAAAATGCAGGATAATGTGGTACATAACACAAATGGGTTGCCTCTAACAAGCTTATGTTTCTGACTCCCTCACACAAACACACAGACATGGCAGACTGCCCAGATAATGCTAGCATTGATGATACACTAATACTGTCAGTGAAATTCATTCATTCATTATGTGAAGAAATACTCTTAAGAATATTTTTAAATTGTTAAATGACACATGCAAATGGAGAAATGTTTAATGATCAAAGGGTTGGAACTCCTAATTTTCAAATAGAGAAACTGCAGATGTCTAAATACCTTTATTTGGAAAACTCCTAAAATTCAAATAGGGAAACTGCAGATGTTTAAATACCTTTATATGGAAAACTCTCATATTCAAATAGGGAAACTGCAGATGTCTAAATACCTTTATATTGGAATGTCCCAATATTCAAATAGGGGAAACAGCAGATGTCTAAATACCTTTATATTGAAATGTCCCAATATCCAAATAGGGAAACAGCACATGTCTAAATGCCTTTATTTGGGAGAACTTCCAATATTCAAATAGGGAAACAGTAGATGTCTAACTACCTTTATATTGGAATGTCCCAATATCCAAATAGGGAAACAGCAGATGTCTAAATGCCGTTATTTGGGAGAACTTCCAATATTCAAATAGGGAAAACTATTGATGTTTAAATGTATAAATACCTTCAGATGTTCATATAGGAATATTTATGAATGAGGAAATGGAGCCACTTCTAATATCTAAAAAGGGAACTCTCATTCAAATAGGGAAATACCAAACATTCAAATGAAGAAATTCCAAATATTCAAATAAAGAACTCCAATGTTCAAATTCGTGGGTAGAAGAAATCACTAGTGGAATGTGTGGAAATTAGGAGAGGCTGAATCGACCGACACCTGTCAAGCAAGAAACTCAGAGAAATACCACTATGTTCAAGAGAAAACTAATCTGCGTCGGAGTTGCAGAAACAGCACTACTTGTGGGATAATGTTCGATGTTTGTCTGGGCTTGTGATATGCTGATAATGGAAAAGATGAGCTGACAATTATCTAACAAGAAACTCTAAAGTACAAATGTTTTAGAAAGAGAGAAAATATATCTCAGTCTGAGTTGAAGAAATAGCTCCACTACTTGTAGGATGTTTGTGTGGTTTTTGATGTTTCTTATTTTGAACAGGGCTTTTTGAGGGTTGATGTAATGGAACCTACCCCGAGGTTACAAGATAATGAAGAGCATACCTCCTGAGGTTACAAGATAATGTGAAGATTATACCTACAATGTTTAGAGCACAATTGCTTATCTTGTTTGTTTGGTCTAGTTATATCTGATAAAAGAAACATTGAACTGCCAACTATCAACAGACTCCCAGACAAATATAATTTTTCAAGAAAGAAAAATGTTAATTTAAAATGTATGTAAAGCTCTTACCTTTTGCATCTCTTCCATTTGGTGGCATTATTTTGACCGCTTGTCCTCCTATAGAATCTACTTGTGCTAGAGTTCCCTGAGAGGTAAGTGCAGGAGAGACTGCTATCAAGCTTCCAGGAGTGCTGCTGTTAGTGATAGCACCATTGAAGACATTGCTGCTCTTTGGAGAGATAACTAGTGACTTCTGCTGCAGGATCTTGATCAAGGATGGCTGGACTCCATTACTTCCTTGACTGACAGGCATGACATGAGGGGACTGGATGGTGACAAATGGAAGGGAAGCTGACCCTATCGTGCTGCAGTTACCACTACTGACTACAACTGTCTGGTTCATGTGTGCATTCAGGAAGGATTGGTTGGTCACAAGATGGCCAGATTCTGCCTTCAGAACATGGGTTAGGCTATTACCTATTGACGGGGCCTGTACTATTTGTGCCTGCTGTTGTGACTGTGCATACAAGGCAGAAGACAAAACTGATGGCACACTCAGTTTAACTTCATTTCCTATGTCAACTGTCCTCACTTTTACAGGACGCTGCATTATAGATGAATCATAATTTTTATGCTTTAGGAATCCATTTTTGGGTAGACTGGCCACAATTTTAACCTTGCTCTGGACAGGTCTGACTTGCATGGAGGAAACACTGCCCGCTAGCTGGTTGTTCTGGCTGGCAAACTGGCCACTGCTGCCTGTGTGACTAAGGTTAGCAACTGAGACTTGAGCAAATACATGAGATGTGGAAGATGCTGGAGTTATTGCACAAGAAACTGAGGAATCTTTGCCCAGACTGTTGATGTTGCTGCTGCCTGTAGGAGGTCTGTTGCAGACCAAAATTGTTGGTTTATTATCGTGAGGGGAATGTTTCCTACTGGATGCCTTCAAGTCAATGGTGTGGTTCTGCACATATTCTCTGTTTGGCAATGATGTAGATGAGAATGATGCTGTTGATGCTTTATTCAAATGAGGACCCTGGGGTTCTATACTGGCAGTGGGACTGCTTAAGCTTTCCTTCAATGATATCAAGTCTTCTGCGGCCGATTTCTCATTCTCCGTGTACAAGCTGAAGCTAGGTAATGTACTCAAATGACCATTAGCAGTTACCTTATAGCTTTGGCTGATCAAATGATCTGGGTTTTGTAAGACGGTGTAACCACCATGGTGACAGACTTTGGCTTTCAGTGCCGAGTTTAGCCCATTTAGGCGAGATGGCTTCTTTATATCAATCTTCATACCTGGAGGCAGAATGCGAGGGGAAGTGCTAGTTACAGTCCCATCTTTCCTCACATCAGAGGTCCAGGACGACGACATCGGGGGCAAATTGGTACCTCGCTCCACAACTGTTTCAGGTGCTTTAAATGACTGGACGTTACTGCTTTGTGTGCTTTTAGCACTGCCATCTTTAGAGGCCCAAGCCTGGGTGTCCGGCGATTTCAACTCTAGATTTACTGTCAGCGTCCTGTCTAATGGGTCCTGAATGGCAACACTATCACACACACTTCCAGGCTCTGGCTTAGCAGCGAGGCTATTGACTGGTGGTGCAGAGTTGTTTTGCAGAGCAGCTGTAACCTCCTTCTTTACCACGGCCAAGACAGTGCTGAAGGCTTCATAGTTTTCCTTCATATCTAAGTTCTCCTTCACTGTGCATGTACTCTGAAGTGGGCGGCCTACCGTGCCATTACACTTTCCTACTCCCTTACCTTCCAGAGCCAAACCCAAGCCCTGGTCTAAACTGTCACAGGCTAAGCTACCAGCCTCAGGCCTAGCAACATAAGGCCTGTTCACATTCTGCAGGTGCTGAAGTTCAGTGTGCAGACGGTTAACATTGGCCAAGAGTCGCTGCTGGTCCAGGCTGTCCTTATTTATCATGTGGTAAGTGTGCTCACAAAAGCCATTCTGTAACAGCAGAACATACAAGTCTATTAAGATTCATTTTATACACAATCTAGCTGTATTACCCAGGATAATAATTACTGTTTTCAGCTTATTTCTGTTGGACTGATCTTAATTGACATTCCCCTGTGCGTCTTCTGAGCCCATTCTTCTTCTTTGTCAGAATCTTTGGTCATGCTATATCTGCATGACAGTTGCCATCATGAAGTCTAATATGACTATGGAGAGTTGTGCCTAGGGCTGGCAAACCACATCATGTTAAATTCAAAATGTTAAAACTCATTTTATTTCAACTTTACATATCTGAGAAAATCATATAGATTTTTTTTATTAAAGCCAGATTTGAAAACTTGTTTAGATAACTGTAATGATCTGTCATATTGATTTTGACATTGCTTTAGTTTTCAAACAGAAGATAGAAAAGACTGCAGTGCTTGCTTGACACCTGTTCATATTTTGAACCATCTTCATTAACCCTACCAGACCGCTGTACTCTTTTCCCGGTAATTTCCTTAACTGCCGCTGGACCGAATTTACGGTACTTTGGGTAGTACGTCAATAAAATGCGTCAGAATCTAAAAATAACCAACCAATCGTGGTCAAACCTCATGATTAGTCATTGAAAATGTC
This sequence comes from Ariolimax columbianus, assembly GCA_036924085.1. Taxonomy (NCBI): domain Eukaryota; kingdom Metazoa; phylum Mollusca; class Gastropoda; order Stylommatophora; family Arionidae; genus Ariolimax; species Ariolimax columbianus. Next base: position 70,930,192 of record JAVGWX010000010.1, on the reverse strand, counting down.
TGCCCCCATGTTTGAATTGATTTTGTGGGGTTTAACAAATTTGGAAAATTGACAATGAAACGAGCAGCTGATGAACCAAGCACTTCAACAGGAAAGCAAAGTAAGTCTAGGCTTATAACAGTCCAACAGGTGATCAATAATTTGGTTGATTCAGACTCTGAGGAGTCAGAATTTAATCAAGAATACTTTTCCAGTTCAAGTGAAACAGACAGTGAGAGTTCTTGGACTGAGGATCTATATGGAATACTCATGTATAAAGCCCAGCTTTCGGGATTATTGGACAAATGAGGGCTCTTTGTTGGGTTTACTCCCGGATTTCAAAATGTTATGACTCGAGACAGATTCTTGGCCTTTTGCTGGGTGGATTGGCACACAAAGATGGAATATTGACGCTAGATGAAAGGTAAAGCTATTTTCTACAATGTCTCCAAGTTACATCTTATTCTAACCACTTGTTTGCATGTAACATTTTTCTATATCATGTTGGTTTTTTTCTCTTTAATGCACAGGAGCCCAGGAATGGGCTACAGTTAAGTTCAGTGCCTCAGGTCTGGTAGGGTTAAATCCAGTCACGAGATTCCAGTTGCCCTGGCGTGTTAAGTTTTCTGTGCAAGGTTTTTATAAGGGCTGGCCATACTCCATCAACTCTAGTTTGTACGCAAACATTGGCGATACAAAATGCATTATCTGCCGCTTTTTACCGTTTTTTGTCTTCTTCTCAAAGCGTTTTAATCATAGACAACTAGGCTACCGTAGAAATCGGGTGAAAATACTGCTCTTTCGGTTGTACCTAGTTCCACTTCCTTCTTGTCAGGTTATACAAAGAATGGTGATTTTGAGATTTGTTTTTCACTTGAATTTGAAGATTCATCCATTATTGAGAATGGTAAGTTTAAGTTTTTGCAACAGATTTTTCTGAGGTAGATCTGTTTAGTTTGTTTATATATGTTCAAAGTGGAAATTAACAGATCTGCAGATCTTGTAAACATTAATTATTCGTCTTCTTCAACGGATGCTGAAAACGGGTGAGTCTATATGTTTGTGCTGTTTTTCAAAATTTTCACCATCTTCATGTATCTCAGAAACAAACACACACGCGTGCGCGCACACACACAAAAAAAACACCAAGTATTTTTTAAATTAATTTACATTCTTACACACAACAAAATTATATCTATAGACCAAGAAATAAAAAGGTTACAGGCTCTCAAAGTCAACAACCATAGTAAAATGTGAGGTGCTGAACAAATAATGTAGCCACGTAAAGGTTAGCAACGAACCAATCATACTGGAGGGAGAGTTGGAAGAAGTGGATACCTTGACCTATTTGGACAGCACATCAGGAGGTACAGATGAAAGTACCAGAATTGGAAAGGCAAGAATAATATTCCTGACACTAAACAACATATAGATTTCCAGAGCAATCAGGATTCACACCAAAGAATAGTAAACGCAAGTGTCAAGTCAGTGCTGCTGTACGGAACTAAAACATAGAGAGCGGCCAAGGCCATACAACAGACGCCATCGAAGGATAACAGACATAAAGTGTGAGGATTTGGTGAGGAATAAAGACCTATGGGAAAGAAGCTAACAACAGCCACTGGAATAACAAATTAAGTGAAGAAAATGTAACTAGATAGGACATATGCTATGGAAGGGACAGTCCAACAAAGCCAGGCAGGCTCTTACATGGAATCCTCAAGGGAAGAGAAGTAGTGGTATATCCTACAAATAAACGGAGAGTGTGAGATGGAACTAAGATTAATTATTACACCTGGAGAAAAAGCAGCCCAGGATCTTGTGGGTTGGTGAGATGTTGTTGATGGCCTGTGCACAAAGAGGGGTGAAGGACTTGATTGATACTTCACTTCTCGTGTGTGTTCCAAATCAGTGAATGTTCGGCTGCAGTGTAAGGTTTCCTCCTAATGGTGTGTCCTATCCACGTCAACTATCTCAATCTCCTGCTGTTTTGGTTGTGTCAGTGTTCTGTGTTACTAAACTGTATCTGCTATTATATCTGGTCACATTGAGAGTGAAGAGTGATCAGGTAAAACATACCGATCAAGGTCAGAGATAAATGTAATCAGGGTCGGTTGAAACATACCGACCAACGTGAGAGAGAAGAGTATCAGGATCAGGTGAAACATACTGATCACAGTGAGAGAGAAATATAATCAGGGTCAGATGAAACATACTGATCAAGGTGAGAGATAAATGTAATCAGGGTCAGTTGAAACATACCGACCAACGTGAGAGAGAAATATAATCAGGGTCAGATAAAACATACTGATCAAGGTGAGAGAGAAATGTAATCAGGATCAGGTGAAACATACTGATCAAGGTGAGAGAGAAATGTAATCAGGATCAGGTGAAACATACTGATCAAGGTGAGAGAGAAATGTAATCAGGATTAGGTGAAACATACTGATCAAGGTGAGAGATAAATGTAATCAGAGTCAGATGAAACATACTGATCAAGGTGAGAGATAAATGTAATCAGAGTCAGATGAAACATACTGATCAAGACCCCTACCTTATTTCCTCCTTTGTGCTACCGCTGGGTCACAGCAGTCTGGCAAAGGAGGTGGGGAAACTGTAATCCCCATAGTGGTGAATTTAATGAGAAGCCTCGCATTGTACTAGAGCTAAGAGTACCTGGTTCACCTTCTGAAATATGCCTACAAATGTAAGAAGAGCCACTGTAACCCAGTACCAAAAAATATCAAAAGTAGCTAGCAACATCAACATCAGCAGCAACAACAACCACAGTCACATAATAAGAAGTATGTGATGGGACACTGCTAGTGAAGATCTTCAGCCGCAACGTAACGATCTTTGATGGTTTCATCTTTCTTAGTCGTATAGTAAGATTGCAGTGACAGCCTAGTCTTATTTTCCTGATAGAAC